>SKCR01009777.1:0-23345 GCA_019454045.1 Zanthoxylum bungeanum
TGCAATTTCCTTGTTACATAGTTAATTTTCTACAACAACACAATGATCTGTGCAAATAGTGACGCTATGGGTCATATTATCCAACAATTTTCACGTTTTTGAAACAATAAAAGTGAAAAGAAACCAAAAGCCTCTCTCCCTCTTCTTTTTCTTGCTCACGCCGTGAGCTTTCACAAGGCAGAAAAATTGTTTTTCATTTCTCCATTTTTGCTAGCACAATGAGGGATCAAAGGAGGTGATAGGGAAACAACCTTGGAGCTTGGAACACTTGAAGACTTGAAGCTTCTCTCCCTTTATGATCTTGGCCGAAAGTTTCTACCTTGAAGACTCAAGGATTTTTCTTCATCATTTTTCGTCACAAGCTTTGTAAGTATGATTCCGCCATGCTTCAAGCTTTGCATGTATAAATTTGTGTATTTCTTTGGCTTATACTTTCTTTGGGACTAATTATAGAAACCTTCAGTCTAGTCGCGATAATACTACGACTAGGGATATTTAATGATTAAACCTTGGTGGATTAATATTGTCTCATATCTTATTAATCCAGAACTAATCATATGGACTTTTATCATTTATATATCCCGGTAATCTAATTACAAATGATAAAAGAGCAATTTCCTTTGTCACATAGTTAATTTGTAAAACAACACCTTGTTCTGTACAAATAGTGATGTTATGGGTCATAATTGTCCAGCATGCACATGTCGAGCATGATTGGGGGATGACGATACATAACACCCCAGGATCCTAAATTCAGGGCTAGGGGGGCGGCGATACATAATGCCCCAAGACCACTAGTTAGGCGTATATGGGGACGGTGATACGTAACGCCATTTGCGTCAGATTTTCATAGACATATTTTCAAGCATAGATTTTTTAGAAATAATTTTTCAAAGATGTGATTTTCAAAAAGCTAGTTTTATGAAAGCTTTCCAAAGAAAAAAGTTTTATGAAAACTAATTGTTTAAAAAAAAAAATTCTAGAAAAGTTTCAGAAAAATAGATTTGAAAGAGCTTTCAGTAATGTTCAATTTTCCAAAATGTTTTCGAATACAGAAAATGAACATTTTATAAATATTTCAATTTACGTTTAAAACCGTCCACTCACTAGATCGTTCAAACATCTACCTCTACCTCTCCTACTCCCAATGTTTTTATTTTTGCAGGTATATTCGAAGGACGGGCTCGAGAGGAAGGATACTGATAGCAGTCATCAGAGGGTTGAGTCCACCAGGTCAAGTAATATACACAGTTCAGTCAGAGTCAAATTAAGTCATGTATAATGTACATTGCATAGTAGAGATTATATGTGTAAAAGGAAATGAATAATAGTCGTAAAAGAGAAGAACATTTGATTATACAGTTATCAGTATTAAAGTACATTGTTGTTGTTATTGTTGTTGTCTTGGGTAAAAGTCCCATGTATGAGTTTATATTTGAGTTAAAGTTGTAGTAAGGATCACAGTCAGAATGTCAGAGGCTCAGGGACATGGTACGGCCTCTTCCTTATCAGTAGCATCTCCGGAAAGGGGATGTTACACATTTTCTAAGAAAACTATAGCCACCTTGTTCTTATTTTTCTCTCAATAGTTGAAAGAAAAAGGTGTGAGGAACAAAAAGGAAAAATAAGAAAATTTTAGTGTGACAAAATTTTATTTCTGTAAAAGTGTTAAGAGATCTAAGTTGTGAGTCTAGCCCACACTATTTTTTATTGGTAAAGTGTCATAGCACGGAAGACTCACTGGAGATCAATTTGAAAATTCATTTCTTTCCTTTTATTGCGAGATTATCGTACCGCAAGTATACAATGTCAATTCTTAATAAAAGATAAGTAAAGAGTGTCGAACCCACAAGGATTGAAATCAAACTCACACTAAGTACTATAATTGATAAACTTAAATTTATTTAGAAAGTAATTTAAATTAAAAATAAAACTAAGAAATAAGAAATCTAAACTTTTAATTTGAGAAAAGACAAGGATAAAGGTATTCTAGAGTATGATTTCACCTAACTATCCCCTATACATTTGTTATGCCAATAAATTATTATTAACTTTCTTAGTTTATAAGCCAATAACCCTAGGTTATTCTAAATCCCTCTCCCGAGTGTCGAGCCAATATATTATCAATTACAGATTTCGATATCCCCTAAAGAATTTAGTATTTAACAATGCATTACGCTCTGTGATTATTTTTAACGACTTCAAAGGGATTATATGTTCTCCCGAACTCTACAAATCTCCTAGGTTATATTCTTTAGATCCTATTCAAAATCCCATCTCCCGAGTGATAGATTCTAAACATACATCATCTTAATTTGTGCCCAACAAACTATAAGCATTAAACACAAGACAATATAAATAAACTAAATTAAAACTTTAATAAAATTTAAATTTGCAAACAACACATAGGTTCAAGCATAGGCTATATCATCCTCCAGAACAATAGAATTATTTCATGACTAAGATAAAAACAATGAAAATAATATCAAGAATAGGTTAGACATCATTAGAGTTTAAAGAAGGAAACTAGAAAATAAAACCTCAATTGAATCTCTTCGTCTTCGAATGTCACCGCCTTCGTCTCTTATTGTCGCTCTTCATCTTCTTCCTCCTTTGATCTCTTTAAAATATGCATTTAAAACACTTTAGTTCTATATTTTCTCCTCCTTAGGGTTTGGGATGAGCTTCTATATTTATAGGGAAGTCTTGGAGTCATTGTGCGTGTAGAATACTAATTTTTGAAGATTCTGGAACTCTGCCCCAGAGTCGCGACGTCAAAATTGGCATCGTGATGCCAAACTCTCATGATTTTTGTATGGAGATGTTGGTGCAACATGGCGATGCCATAATGGGCGTCACGATGCTAGCCACTTTAGCCTTCCCGAGTGCTTCTGGTGAGTCTTTAAGCTCCCAAAACAAGCCCATTTGTCCTGAGATCCATGTTTCAATGCTTTCTATAAATAAAACATAAAATACATTAAAATTACATGGAACCTAACAAAATAATAAGCTAAGAATGCTGGAATAAGTGGGTATAAATCACACTTATCAAACACCTAGAAATTTAAGATTTTGCTAGTCCAGAGCAAAAGACTAAATCAAAATAAACAAAAATAAATAAATAAATTAACTAGGCCACTTTCGTAGGGATCATGATTGCATTTAGCTTATGCAACAAGCCTTTAAACCCCTAGGCGGCCCTAATGGATGATTTATAGTCTCGTGAGGGATTACAGTGACGACACCCACAAACGTCATTCACATACATGCAATCATGCAAAAAATAAAAATAAACAAAATAGTCCCGATGGTTACACATAATAGTGTACTCTAAGAATGCCTACCAATGAAATCAAAGTACCTTTTAGGTACTCAATGTACTTAAAATCCAAGTTTTTGAATAAATCATCTAAGCCAGACTCACTATGTGTGTGGGTAAAGGTTCGGTCACAGCTCGACTCCTAAGTAAGCCAACTCAATGATTAAGTCTCAAAAATTGAGATCTGATATGTCAACCAACCTAGATATCTCAAAAGTGCTATGTAATTGCCTTTTTTTGCTCTGTATGGTATGATTTTTTTTCTTTTTTTCATTTCATTTCATTCATTTTTTTTCAATACACCTACCCTTTAAGGTAGCATTTCTCCTTATGGTGGTCCTCACACTCGCCCATGGGTAGCTTCATGCTTATCGGCTATAGGTGGTTTAACTTTTCTATTTATTATGTTTTTTTTCCTTTTTTTTTCTTTTTAACCATACTATAGATCATAACACTAGCAAATCAAGATAGATATCTAAGCAAGCGGTCATTCATCGGAAAACAATTTCTTCAACTAGTCACTTTGCCAACTACCTAGGCTCTTACTAGTAAAAACCTATTGTTAAGTGATTACGACTATAACATAGATCATCTACTCATTACATGCTTCCAAAGTCTCGGCCAAGGAAGGGATTTTATATTTGATTTTGTTTCAATCCAATTAATCCCACAATCGACATTAAATCAACAACCTAATTGATTCTAACTCATCCAATGAATCAAAAAATCAAAATTCCAAGACAATAGGGCAATGGTGACTTTCGGCCAAGCTAAGTCAATTGGGGAAAAATTGTCCAATTAAAAATTCATCAAATTGACAATGCATAACACCATGTTATCATCAATTAAGCATACTCAAACATCCAATTTCATCCAAATATGCTCAAATCATTTTTACCCAAATTTAAAGCCCTAAATTAATTCATGCTCAATCCTTGCTCTAGATGCCATTGTTGGTTTCTATTAAGGTCCCAAGATCATAAACAAGCATGAAATATGTGTGAATACGAATCAACGAAGTTCCGGAATACTCACATCGATCGGTTGAGCGACGCTGAGGCAACGAAACTTCAAAAATCTGCTCGTCACTGGTTTGGCAGTGGGCTGTTTGTGCTCACTGGTTTCGCCCTTTTGGATCAACATCGTCAAGCTCCAAGCTTCGTCGAACGGTTCCCGGCTCATGGGTGGACATCCCTATCACATTCCCATGTCTCGTAAGTGTCCTAGCACTTGTGATTTTGCCACAAAATCACACTTCTTGCTTCCCTCACTGCTCGGTAAAAACAGAAGAAAACCCACTGGTTTGGGCGTGAAGAGTATAGAGAAATGGAGAGAGAGAGTTGTGTTGAAATTGTGAAATTTGTGTATCTTATACACACATGTGAGTTTCACATTCATTTCACATTCATTTGGAATGAATTTGGCTTTTAAAAGTCAACCATTAAAGCCCCAACCACTCACATCACTCAATCCATCAAGTTGTCATGTCACATCACTCAAAGTGACTTGTGATTTGACGCTTGATGCGACTAGCGATTTGAGGCTTGATTTGACTTGCCGCACTCGAATTCGAAATGCTAATGCGCTCGTAAATAATCTCGGGCTCGGGTTCGCTAATTCCAAATTAACGAATTTTCTGTTGCGTCGTAATTAAATGATTACGCCTAGCAAAATCACTATTCACGTCGCAAACTAATTAATTCTAAATTAATTCGTTCGCCCGAATTAAAATCTAATTTTAATTCCACGTCAAAATCTAATTTCGTTTAATATATCAAATATATTAATTTCTCGATTAATTCCGAATTAATCGTTATCTCTCTTTAATGATATTTTATCCCAGATAAAATATCTCCACAATTAATCCCAGATTAATTTTCTCTCTCTTCTAATTAATCCCAGATTAATTTAGAGTGCGAGTTATACGTCATCGGTGAATATTTGGGAAGCGACCCATGAGATCCCCGGATATGTTGGCAGTAAATTCGGTCGTCGGACTATCCAAACACGTAAGTACCTCGTACTACGTTTATACCGATTCACAAGATAATGTTGGCCTCTAGAAAAGCGCCATGCCTACCCAATTCTCCGGAAATATCCTTACAGGAATAAAGATCTGTATCAAGCGTAATATACCGTAGTATTGCGTATTTCTATCCAGTATCGGACGATCACGTGCTAGACCTGGGGCTGTAATTGTGTCTGCCCCGTACGAAGCACATGTCGGATGTCTGGTGACTAGTCTCGATAATCAGATAAACCTGACCTTGTCATTTTATCCCGATAGCTGCAGCATTTAAGAGAACCAGTCCCGTATCCTACGTGACCATCAACTCCATATGACTGGAGTGACACTTCCGTCTTGACATCACACCCAACACACCACGATTCTCAATATACCCGGTATTGGCGTACACAGAACCTGTTAAAGCCCTGGACGACCTCAACTAAAGTATATTGATTGTCGTAAGTATTAGCGGTGCAAGTCTCAGGTTAAGACCAAATACACCTACCCTATTTTTGGACTTCCATAGACACATAGTCATACTACCAATGGAATTCCGAGGAGGTCTATCCAGAGCGAAGCTGATTCACATACCATCGGTAAAACACAACCTCCTATTACACTTGCATGAGTATGTTATACCCAAATATATGAGAACTATGTTGTTGTGCCCTCACAACGCGCACAAGTGTAATACTAGTCTTTTACGCATTTATCGATGTCCAATCTCGACAATGCTCTAACAAGGGATATTTAATGATTTATCCTTCGTGGACTGATATTGTCTCATATCATTCTCCCTCCAGGAACAAATCATAGGGACCTCTCATCATTTATACATCTAGGTGATCTAATCACAAATGATAAGGGTGCAATCTCCTTTGTCACATAGTTAATGTACAAATAGTGACGCTATGGGTCATAACTGTCCAACAATATGTCATCAGTGAATCTTCGGGAAGTGACCCATGATATCCTCGGATATGTTGGCAGTAAATCCAATCGTCAGACGATCCGAACAAGTACGTACCTATTACTACGTTTTTACCGATTTACAAGACATGGTTGGCTTCTAGCAAAGCACCGTGCCTACCCAATTCTCCAGAAATATTCTTAAAGGAATATGTAACATGTATCAGGCGTAGTATACATAGTATTGCGTATTGCGATCCAGTATCGGATGTCAAATGCTAGGCCTGGGGTTGGAATTGTGTCAGCCCCATACAAAGCACATATCGGATCTCTGGTAACTAGTCTCTATAATCGGATAAACATGACCTATTCATAATATCCCGATAGCTGCAACATAAAAGAGCACCAGTCCTGTATCCTACGTGACCATCATCTCTATATGACTGGAGTGATACTTCCATCTTGACATCACACCCAATACACTACGATTCTCAATATACCCAGAAGAGGCGTACACATAACCTATTAAAGCCCTGGATGACCAAAACCAAAGTATATTGATTGTCGCAAGTTTTAGCGATGCAAGTCTCAGGTTAAGACCAAATACACCTACCCTGATTCGGACTTCCATAGACACATAGTCATACTACCAATGGAATTCCGATGGATCTATCCAGAGCGAAGCTGTTTCCGTACCATCGGTAAACACAACCTCCTATTACTCTTGCATGAGTATCCAATACCCAAATATATGAGAACTATGCCGTTATGCTCCCACAACGCGCACAAGTACAATACTAGTCTATTCCGCATTATCGATGTCCAATATCGATAATACTACGACTAGGGATGTTTTAATGATTAAACCTTAGTGGATTAATACTGTCTCATATCTTATTAATTCGGAACTAATTATATGGAATTTTATCATTTATATATCCCGGTAATCCAATTACAAATGATAAAAGAGCAATTTCCTTTGTCACATAGTTAATTTGTACAACAACACCATGTTTTGCACAAATAGTGATGCTATGGGTCATAATTGTCCAACAAAATTCTGACCAAAACATGGATAAAAACGAATGTCAAAATCTGGATGAATAGTAATTTATGGGTTAAAATGAGAAATCGCAAACTTTCTACCTATTTCTACACACTTCCACCACTTACAAAATATCTAAGGCACCCCCCAATATAAATACAACACAATATTCACAAATCACAAATTTTGGAAAGAAAAGAAAAGAAGGAAACGTGAGATGAAGGTGAGAAAGAGAGAAGAAGAAAAAGAGAAGAATAAGAAAGGAAGAGAAATAGGAAGAAAGAAAAGATGAAGGAGAAAAAAAGAGGATAAAGAAGTAAGAAACAAAGTATGGAGGAGTTTGGCAACCTTGGAGATTTGAGAAATCAAGAGAGGTGAGAAATCCAAAACCCAAATTTTGCTTAAATGATAAAGTTTGATGATTTGATTTCTTGTGTTATGTTGTGAACTTGGACATGATGATGATTGTATGATTTCTTTGTTTTGAAACAATGGAAATGTTAATTTGAGTTCTGTAGGTCGAAATTAAGATCTGTAAAATTCTTGATGAGGGAATAACATATCCAAAATTTAGAATTTTTGGACTTAAGATGAGACCGGACCGAATTTTTGAAGTCGGGCTATCTGATGTCCGTGTGCCCAGTTTTTCATGCCGCACAACCCCCGAACATCAGTCCATAACTTGAGTTCTAGGAATCGAAACTATTATCCGTAAAAGCCAACATAAAGTAGACACATAAGCGAGTATTCTATTAAAATTTCAGCCCCAAATTCTACCCTGATTTAGCGTACCAAAATTTCAAAGTCATTGTTGGCGCACTGAAATTTTCTGGATAGAGGGTAGAATATGGAGTTTTGTGAAGTAGCTTGTGAAATCCTCGAACGAGCGTAATAAAAATTATTAGACCACCCTAAAATGTTAGTAACATAGCGAGTATGAGTTAACATGAATAATGAACACAAATTTTGTTAAATAAGGATATAATTCGCAACCTTAGTACTAACGAATTTTGCTAATTCTAGATTATCTCAAGGAGATACAATTCTGCCACCATCGCAAGGCGTCACCAGCAAGTTCCGAACCAGTGAGTGGACATTTTTTCTTTTGATTGATTTCTTTATTACTTTGTATTTAAATTCCAGACTTATATTTTTTGCTAATAGGGCGTTAGCCAATTTTTTTTTTATATTATACATGATTTACCATGTTTTGAGAAATGTTTTAGAAAATAGTTGTTTTCAGTTTGAGCTATTTTTTTCGGGGCATGAGGGAAAAATTCACCCCAGTATGTAACTTGATACAGTTGGAATTGATGGATACAGAGACATGTGCACATGTAGAGGACTGAGGGGACGGTGATACGTAACGCCCTCAAATCCTAGAGCAGGGCTAGGGGGACGGCGATACGTATGCCCCTAGACCCTAGTTTCAGAGCTTGGGTGGTAGCATAGATCTGCACCCTCGGTTCTAGTTTGTGGCTTGGGGACGGTGATACGTAACGCCCCAAGACCACCAGTTTCAGAGACAGTAGTGGCATGCTTTGGGGGACGGCGATACGTAACGCCCCAAAGTCATGGATTTGCACTGCTGGTTACAGTTAGGCGTATAGGGGGATGGCGATACGTAACGCCCTCATACGTCGAGGTTTTTCAGATACAGATAATTTCAGAAACCAGATTTTAGAAACAGTTTTTAGAAACCAGTATTTTAAAAGCAGTTTTGAGAAAGACGGAATTTTCAGAAACAAGGTTTTCATATAAAAATGTTTTTGGAACTATTGATTTGGAATCATAATCTTTACACCAGTTTTCAGTTTTCAGGTTCACTTAGATCGAATTACGATCTAACCCCCACTCCAGTCTTTATATTTTGCATGATTTCCGGAGGACGAGCTTGGGAGGATGGATACTGATGCAGTCAATGGGTATGGAGTCAACCAGTATGAGTCAGAGTTGAGTAAAAGTCTAGTATTAGTCAAGTACGAGTCATAGTCAAATACGAGTCTTGTATCAGTTCTGATGTGTGTAATCTTTGTAAAATCAATTGTTTTCAAGTACAAGAGTTATTAATGTTTTTTTTTCAGTGTTTTCGAGTTAGGTTTCTGTTCTATCCAAAGTATTGTCAAATCAAGATAAGTATATTAGTATCAGTTACAGATAGTTAGCTTGAGGCTGATGTGGTTAGTACTGCTATCCCGTGCCGGTAACATCTCCCAGATCGAGGATGTTACAAAGATGGTATCAGAGCATGGTCTAGGGAGTCATTGACTACAGTGGGCATAGTGTTGGGGTCTTGTATACCCAGTATGTCCGGGATACCCATATATGAGGCAGTACCTCTCCAATATATGATCCTTGAGTACGTCCTCAAAGCTCCATAGAAAGGTTAGTAAGCCTTCTTAGATCATTCAAATAGTTTTCCCCGTAAGAACAATTTCACTCTAGATATCAGATAAGGAATCTTCTTGAAGATATACCGATATAACACCAGAAGAATAAACAAGGTATGGAAACAGACAGTAGGATTTTAAGTAAAGTTATCAAGGGGAGTGAGAAAGCAAAGCTATAAGAAAGTATAAGAGATACACAAGAGTATAAGTGGCTATAGATAAATAATATTAAGGAGATGGAATGAGGTAGAGAGATTTTGAGGATATTTACCCTGGAATTTACAAGAGAATAGAAAAGTCTGATTAAGTAACGGAGTACATAGGAGTAAGATCCATTTCCTCATCAGAACACTCCTTCAAGCCGAACCAGTAGTCCTCAAGTACTTCCTGTAGATAGTAAAAGACCTATGAGTACCTATTCAGGAAAATATGAAGAAAAAAAAAAGTTAGGAATTAGAATAAAGTACAGAAGGTAGATATCTAAGTAATCGGAAGGAAATAATAGATTGAGAAATAGAAACAGATAAGAGATGTCGAAAACCTATAATAGCAAGCATTAGAGATACAGAGTAAAGTAATAAAGGATAACACCAGAACTAACAGTAAAGATTAGTGTAGTAAGACGAGACTAGAATAAAAAGCCGAGTAGATCTAAGAAAAATGTTATTTCCCTCGAGCGAGATACCTTTCTTCCTCAGAATAATTCCTCCAAGTTGATGCAATATTTTTTCTAAACCATCCCTTATAGATAACAGGATCCCCCGAGTATCAAGGACCATTATAAGATAGAGGAAGTAAGAAAGTTAGGATGATCGCGGAACCTTCTAATGGTTACAGAATTCCATAAAGAAAGAGAAACTTTAGATCTTCCGAAACTCAAACTTGTAGGCAAACAAGATGAGTGGCGACTGAAACAACAGTTAGTTCCCATTAGCCAAGAGATCTAATAGATAGGGCTTCGACCAACCCAGATTTTCATTCCTTCAATATACCAGCTAAGGAAGCTATCCTGATAGAGTCTATTTCATACCTATACCACATGAGCAATAGACTTCATCAGGACATAAAGTACTAGAATAAGGATGAAGAAGCTCCCTGAGCCATAAAGAAAATGACCAATAAGACGTAAGTAGTTCATGTTAGTATGATTATAGGCAACCGTAAGAAAACCCAACGGGAGTCCGTTTCAAGAATAAAAGGACATTGATAGACCGACCACCTAGAAGAATGATCATGGAAACTTCGAGGATATAAAGAAGAATACTCGGGGTAGTTCAAATATCAAAGTAAGTCAAAATAAGGTTTGCTAAACCAGTAGAAGTTCACAAATAGATCAAATATTATGGAACCCATAGATAAGCCGAGTCAGTATAGATCCATAGAAGAATATAAGAATAGACTTATGAAATTGGAGATATTTAAGAAGTGATAAGAGTATCAGTATGGACAATAGAATAAAAGTGATTAAATCCAGGTTTATAGCAAAGAATCGATGATAGTTTTGGAACCATAGGGCTAGTAAAGAGTCATTGACAAGAAAACCTGAGGAGGAAAAATTCAACACTACAGTAAGTTGACCAAAGTGTAGAAACCTTCATAGAAACAAAGAACCCTTAAGGAAGCGAAGGAATTTTCAGTACAAAAGATCTTGGATAACGATTCGTGGGGATATAGTGAATAACTTACAAAGAACCTCATGGTATTGAGAATAATGATTATAGGAAGAGAATAACGTTTGGATCAAAGATTTAGTAGAAGACACCCTTAATAGTCGAAGAAAATAGAGTTTCCAAGAGAGTTAAGGAGTAAGGAGTTGAGAAACTAAAATAAGAAAGAAATCTCCGTAGCAGAATTAGTCTCTTAGGAAAGATAGCAATGAGATTATAGTAGTATCCAGCGAAAGAACATAGTGACCGCAAAAAGTTAAGTAACAGAAAGGAATAAAGAGACAGTATGAGGAAAATCATTAAGGAGTTTGCTTCTAGAATGACCTGGTATGAGATGCAGAGTGATTGATTGATAAAGTGATCAGGAGTAAGGTTGGAAAAGGCAAGTCGAATAAGTTTTAGCAATATGACCTAATGTAGGAAAAGACACCAGATAAGTATACACGAGAGTCTTAGGCAAGAAGTATGTGGCATCGAAATGTCGTAACTAAAGGGCCTCAAAATTAGTATCCGCCCTCCCAACCCTTGATTGACATCAGTAACAAGATGGACCTGAAGCGTAACCTTGGGATACTCCTGAAGCAAGTATAAGTGTAGTAATAGATGATCGAAACATACAACTCTTAAGATCAACAACAAATCAGAATAAAAAGAAAAGAAGAGATAACATAAGTAATAGATTTAAAGAGAAATCATTAGATAAGGTAACAAGGGAAGAAGTATTAGCCAAGTATGTGATAGGAATGTAAAGGACAACGTTAAGAATAACCAAGGACATATGAGAACAAATATCCTTTGAGTAAGGGAACATGGATATGACCCATAGTAGATTCGGTTGATGAACGAAATAGATGAGTAAATAAAAAGGTTAGCTAATACAAGTATTGAAAGTAAAATTTTTAAGGTGCAACCGCGGGAAAAAGAATACATAATAAGTAAAATGTTACAGTAAATAATAACAAGGGAAGTTATGGTAAAGCAATCTTATAAGGTATTCAGGTCTAGTCTAGGATGACCAAACTACTGTAGGTTTGGGATGGTTTTAGTCACAGATATGAGTGGTTTGATATATTAGTATCATAGTACAGAAACGAAGAAATGAGTTAGTATGAAGCAGAAATTTTGGAACTTGAAGAAGAAAAGCATATAGACTGCTGAAGGTTGTAAGGATGTATAGAGTGTTAATAGTTAAGTAATGAAGAAGAATAATGAGAACGAGATGGAACAAAGGAATATTTAGTACAAGTGGAATCTTTAGTAAGAGTCAAGATATCAGCTACTAAGAACCTAATCAAATTAAGTAAATGCGGAACATAAATAAAGACCTATAACAAATAGATTTTAGAGATAAGATGTGTTGATGGTGTTTTCAGGTCCTATGTTATTTAAGGAATACGACAGGGGTAAGAGGGTAAATTCCCTTCTTGGTCAAGATCATTAAAACCGACCCGACCACTATATAGTGAGAGACCGAGCACTTGATGATTGGTGACCGACCACTTTGGCTCGGATAACCAGGCATTATCATATCGGCAGAAGCATTCTCAGTTCAAATGACTATCATAACCGACCTCATGAAGACCGACCAGATAGCGAGACATGCTCAGGAAGATAAGGCATCCTATTTTCTCGGATAAGATGAAAAATTATCCTACTTTCCTGGGGAGAACTGATGAATCAGTGTCTTAATAGGACAAAAAGAGTAAATGTAGTTTTAAATTAAGGAATCCTTGTGGAAGAAGGAGATTGATTCGACTGGAAACCCTTGTAAAAGAAGTAATCTGATTTCTGCACTATTATAAATAGGAGGGTAGAGTATGCTTAAGTGGCATCAGAATCAATATCAAGATCATTGCGATCAGACTTGTAAACACAAAGAAATAGCAGAGAAACATATCTCGGTAATAAAAGTATTTTTCGGTTTGTGTCCGTGGACGTAGGTTGGATCTGATCCACCGAACCTAGTTAAATCTCCTTGTTGATTGGTGTATTCATATGTCTTTTGCTAAGTTTGCTTTTGGTTCCCCCATAACCGAACAAATTCACTATTGAGGGAAGATTGGCCTGTGGGTAATATTCCCTTATTGCCTTGAAACCAAAATCAGCCGTCAATAGTTGGCGTCGTCTGTGGGGAATTCCAACGAAAAGTAGCACACATAGTAAGACAATGGCAGAAGATGGAAATCACCGATCATCAGGAAGTCCAACTACGGACTGGGTAGAGAAGATAGAAGAAAACATGAGGAAAGAAATGGAGGAAAACCAAGCCCTTTTGAAATCCATGATGGACCGACTAGAAAGGGTGGAAGGAAGGAACAACGAGAGATTTGAAGCCGGAACCAGTCAAAGAAGAGGTGAGATGGCGGAAGGAAAAAAGGTTGTCGATACAAGTGAAGACGATAGAGCGAGAATGAGGGGCCCCTACGGGATAAAATCCGTAGTGGTAGAAAAAGATTCACAAACGGAGGACACAAGGGAAGAAGAAGAGGGAAGACAGCCGCCAGATTCCTCCTATGATAGCCTCCGAAACATCAGAAGGGAAAAAAGGAAGTATGACGAGGCTGAACGAGAGACCTCAAGTCATGAGGAGCGCCATGCCCGGGGAAATAGACTCAAAGAAGGCCGCAGGGGGCGGCATGGCAACTCAGATAGTAACATGAGGTCTTGGTTGAGGAAAGAGATGGCCAAGTGGGGAGTAAACCTCAAGACCGATGCAGGAGATGCCCAGGACGGTGAGGAGGAATCCCCCCTCGCAGAAGAAACAAGGTCCGCAAAATTCCCGAGACGATTCAACTTGCCTACCATGACACCCTACAAGGGCCATACTGACCCAAAATCCCATATTGAAAGCTTTGTCCTATTAATGGAAGTCCAAGGAGTAGTGGGGGATGCCGTTTGCAAAGTATTCCCCCTAACCTTATGATGAGCGGAAAATATATCAATATATACCGCCCCTTTTACTTAATATTTTGTTTAGTTTCTCGGGTTTGATGAACGTTTTGATGTGGTTTAGTTTATTTTGTAGATAAAATAATATTGGGACACAATGAAATCATTTAGGACAAAATGTGGGTCAAATAAAGGCAAAAATTGGACTTGATATATTAATTTTGGAGATTGGAAACTTGAAAGGGCGTTTTAACGAAGTGCAGTTTTGGAAATTCCAGTTTTGCGCATCTGTCGTATTTTGGGAATAACATTTTACTCCGATAACGGATTGAGCTGACTCAAGTTCCAGATTAAAGAAGAATCAAAGATCTACAACTGTGAAAGACAAAATAATTTCAGAAATTGATGAACCATTCAGAAGTGTGTTGTGTGTAATTATTAAAGTCACTTTCAATCATTTTCAAAGCAAAAAATAAATTAATAAATAAATAATAAAAATTATCAAATCATCACCAAACATGATAAGAGATTAGTGGATCAATTAATAATGGATTTGGTGGAGCAATTAGTGGAGCAATTAATAATGGATTTGGTGGATGATTTGATGGAGGCAAAATTTTGCCTATAAATACCAAGCCATTTTATTTATAAAATTCAAACTTTCTTCTAAGGAATTCCTTAAGAATACTAAGAATATTGTATCTTGTTTGTTTATTTATAGCTTTCAGTAATTAATTTCCATTTAGGCAATTTCTTTTCTTTGCTTTTCAGTTTTTACTTTCCGCAATTTACTTTTAAGCACAATACTTTTCTTTCTTTAATTTTCAATTTTTACTTTTCAATAATGAGGAGGTAACTCCCCTTTGCTGGGGTAAAAGGTAAAACTTTTATTACTAATATTTAGATTAATCTCCCTTAATTGTAATATATAAACTAGTTAAAACCTGACTTAACGAGGATACCGCCATATTGGTCGGTTGGTAATTATTTAAATTGGCTTTAACCTGACTAAACTGGATACCGCCTGATTGGTCGGTTGGTAATTAATTATTAATTTGACTTAATCTGGATACCACCTATATGGCTGGTTGGCAATTATCATGCAAAGTTAATATATTATATTAAGGGAGATATCTAAAATAAAAGTAATAAAAGTGGATCCTTTTACCTTAGCATTTTATTTTATTGTACTTTTACTTTATTTACTTTCAGCATTTACTTTTCAGTATTTAATTTCAGCATTTACTTTTCGTCATTTACTTTTCATCAATTTATTTTTCAGCATTTTACTTTATGTATTTTATTTTATTTAAGTTTTTACTAGCCCTAGTTATGTGTCGTAACTAAGTTAGTTATCTGGGGTTTTGATGAATTCTAATATCACCATTTTATAATGGTTTATTTTATAGTTTGGGTAATTTAAAGGTTTGCTTATTAAGTCTTAAGCTAAATGCTTCTTGTTGTCTGATCACCAATAAGATTGATGTGGCAAATCTAAAATGAACTAGACATATGGATTTTAGGTTTCAGCTTTAGACTTAATAGCCCACGATCTTCCTTGAGGATAGATAACCCTTTAATAGATTTACTTACAGGATAGACATATACCTGTCGCGCGGGGGTAGCCATAACTGGAACTTAAACTTAATGGATCCATATAGTTTGGTTGACATAGACATATGGTTCAAATGGGTTAAACTGGGTATTTGCGTCTGACCATCGACAGAGGCTTTTGAATAATTTAGTGTTCCAGGTTAGTAAATTGATTTATTACACAAACATAAAATAATCACTTCATCTTTTAAAAGATATTAGAATGATTCACAACCCTAGATCTTTGTGTCTTTTGTTATTTTCCTTAGTATTTTCTTTTGTCTTTTTATTTATTTGTTTATTTAGCAAATCTACAATCAACCCAATCAATCAAGCAATCATTCACTTATCCCTATAATTAGATATATGTAAATAAATAGATTCAACAATTAATAACAACAGTAGGAATTAAGTCCTCGTGGGATTGATATTTTTATACTACTTGAACGATACGTGCGCTTGCGTTATACGTGTGTGTTTACGCCAGCCAAGTTTTTGGAGCCGTTGCCGGGGACTTATTTTTCTTGAGTTGTTAATTTTGAAGCTATCTAATTTACTTGTATCTAATTCTTTTTATTTTTATCTGTAATTTTATTTCTTTCTTTTGTTTTCAGGTGATTGAAAAATGGAACATTATAGGGAGATTGAGAGATCACGTGCTTTACTAGAAGATACACCGAAAATCTTGGAGCAACAGTCTGGTTTTCTGAGGCCTGTTGTCCAGCCCAACAATTATCAGTGGATGCCAGAACCAAGCAATACTACATTTGCTCAACAGAACGCAATGGGGAGATGTGACATATGTAATGGTAACCACCCGAGAGATAATTGCGAGTACAACTACAATTCAGGGTGGCAGAGCTATCAAAATCCTTCATGGTACGAAGAACCATCACATTTACCATCTTATCCACCATCCTACAATGATCTTCATCAACAATCAAAACAATCAGAAGAAGATCAGATGATTGACATGCTCAAAGATGTGTTCAAGAAACGAGATGAAAAGTTGGATACTAAGCTTGAAACATTCCAGAATCAACTCGAAAGTATTCAGAGACAATCAGAATCCATTCAGATGATGACAGATCAAGTGAGACAATTAACAGAAAACCAGAACTATATACCTCAATGACCATTTTCAGATGACACTAATAAAACCTTCGAGTACCAAGCAGTTCACGATGACACTTTAGAAAAGAAGGAGGCTGAGCAGTATCAGGAATCAGAGGTATCAGTTCAGGAGCCCAAACCAGCAAAGTCTCTATTTGATTTTTATTATTCTGACTCTGACGAGGATAAAGCTGATCTATTTGTACCAACTGCACCAACAACGGAGGATCAAACTGTCAATCCTCAAAATGAAGATCTTGGAGCATGTTTTATCATGATGTTTGATGAAGATCTACCTGAACCATCCATTACAGTCATATCGGAGGATGAATACCTAATGTCAGAAACATCTTTACATCCTCAAGCAGATACTTATAGAGCATGCATTTCATAGATGACGGATGAAAAGCTGAATATGGAAATTTTCAAATACATATGTGAAGAAAATATGGAGCAAGAAACAGAGCAAATGGAGGAGCAACTGTTAGACCAAATTGAAAATCCAGAGCATTCAGGAGAAACATCGCTGTATCAGGGAGTAAAAAATAAAGATATCACCTAGAAGCTTGACATAATGGAACTTCCATTCCAAGTCAAGCACCATACGAGACCTCCTGATTTTCTTTCTTTCTTTCTTTGCAGGAACCACTGGAGCAACAAAGGTTAAAAAGGTGGCACAAGCACTGAATGGGACAAAAGTCTTTTTGCCCCTTTACCGTTGGAAGAGACCCTTCAAAAGCAACGCTCACGGGATTGTCTTTAATCGGACATCCAAAACGACGGTGAAACCTCCTTAACAGATAGATTTCAGTCACGTCTGGCTGAAGACGGAAAATTTAGCGCTAGCAGGGAGGCAACCCATGCAATTTGTTGTAATTTCTATTTTTATATTTTGTGTATACATGTTGTATATTTTTAATTTTATGTGTTATTTTTTTAGGGAAAAGCTCAACCAAAGCATAAGACAGAAGGAATGGTGTTTGGCAAAGATAAAAGATAATTCATTAGAGATGGCTGAGTAAGGAATGGATTCTTGAGACGCATCCTAATGAATTTATACTAAGCGAGTGGCGTATTGCGTACATAATTCTATTGCCTTAATAATTGTTTTGATTTGCTTTTCTTTTGTTATTTTCTTTTATTTTCATAGACAAGATCCAGACTTTTTGACTTTTCACGATTCATTTTGTTGTTTAGCTAACAAGCATCCTTTGGAAGATATTAGTGCTATTATTACTCACTAGTTTCAAGTACTGTAAATTTAGCTTGTAATTGCACTTTGGAAGGCATCCAGATTTAAGAAAGAAATAAATAAAAATGGAAGCCACTTCAAGAAGACGAGTTGGAAACATCTGTGTGTTTTGCGGTAGTAGTGTTGGAGTTAAGACATAATACGTAGAAGCAGCACAGGAATTGGGTCGAGTCTTAGCTGCAAGGAATATGCACTTAATATATGGCGGAGGCAATATTGGACTAATGGGGATCATTTCAAAGGCTGTACAGGAGAGAGGCAGTCACGTTTTGGGAATAATCCCAAAACCCTTGGCAGAGGACAATCTTATTGGATCATCAAATGGAGATGAACTGATCATGCCAGGTATGTCGGAATGATTGGTAGAAATGATTAACCGTGCTGATGCTTTTATCGCTTTGCCAGATGGCTTGGGTACATTGGAGGAAATTTTTATAGTTCTATCTTGGGCGAACCTGAACATACACCAAAAACCAATTGGGCTGTTTAACGTTGATGGATTTTATGATATTCTTTGTGTGTTTCTTGATGATGCCCGAAGAAATAGGTTCGTGTCAAAACCTTTAAAAGAACTACTCTTTACTGCCAGAACTGCTTCGGATCTATTTGACCAACTCTTAGCCTATGAACCACAAGTTGACCCTATCATTTCAAAGATAAATTGGTCCGAGGACGATCGTGGTAAGAGGCGTCGAATTAATCTGGAACTTAACCTTTAACTTTTCGTGTAAGACTTTCAGCTAACCATGTATTATCTTCTAAACTCTTCTTCTATGGTTTAAGACATTGTGGACAATGTCTCATTTAGGTTTGGGGGGGGGAATTAGTTGATTAGTATCTTGTTTTTAGTTGTGTGTTGTTTTTATTTTTTTTTTTAGTCCAAAATGTTTTGAAAAATACAAAAAAAATTGAAAAATTTTCAAAAATTACAAAAAAAAATATTTTGTGTTTTGTGGTTTTATTTGGACTAAAAGGGTGAAATTGTTGAAAGATAGCTGAGTAAGGAGTTTCCACTCCTGATACGTATCTCAAGCCTATTTTCGAAATAAGTTAATTTTGTTTATTTCATTTTAAATTATTTAATTTGTAAATTCTCCATAAAACAGACTAAAATTGATCTTCATATGTTCAGTTAGCAGATATTATCAACATAGATAGAAACATACGGACATGAACTAAAATTGAAAAGTTTGTAATATTCAGTGCTTTAGTTTAATTGGAGAAAGCATCTCAAAAAGCAATGGAGTAAAAAAAAAATCTGAGATCCGAGTTATTAAGTCTGTAAGGGTGTTTTAACACCTAGTGTCCTAAAACCAACTGGTTTGGGAGTCACTGGCCCAAAGCTCGTTACATGGATCAAAGATGGTGCAAAAATATATATATCTGAAGTCTGAGTAATTACGTTCGTAGGGGTGTCTTAACACCTGGTGCCCTAAAGCCAACTGGTTTGGGAGCCACCGACCCAACACTCGCTATATAGACGGAAGATATTGTATAAATAAAAAATAGAAAAAAAAAATCAAAGAAAAAATCAAAAAAAATCAGAAAAATTATTCCATTGCTGCATAAAAGGTGTGAAATCTGATATAACTTTAGGACAAAAATATTTATGACTGTTGTGGGTAAAAATGAGTTGTTTAATATTTTGTTGGCTGTATATATGAAGAATGGTAAAAATAATCGGAGAATTTACTTATTCGGTAATTTAGAAAGAAAGAAAACAACTAGTAACTTGGAGTAGAAGTTTCACCTGATTAGTCACTAACATCTTTATTCTCTTTTCGCTTGTCTTTTTGCTTTTGTGTGCATTAGTTTCACTACCTTTTTACTTTTATAAAATGTTTGTGGGTATCACTGCTGTAAACCCTCACGAGACTACAACTCGTCCACTAGGGACACCTATGGGTTTAAGGCTTGTTGCATATGCTAAATGCAACTGTGTGATCCCTACGAAGATGGCTTAGTTTAATTTTAATTGTTTCTTATATTTTATTTTGTTGTTTTTCTCGAGGACTAGCAAAATGTTAGGTTTGGGGGTGTGATGAGCGGAAAATATATCAATATTTACTGCCTCTTTTACTTAATATTTTGTTTAGTTTCTCGGGTTTGATGAACGTTTTGATGTGGTTTAGTTTATTTTGTAGATAAAATAATATTGGGACACAATGAAATCATTTAGGACGAAATGTGGGTAAAATAACGGCAAAAATTGGACTTGACATATTAATTTTGGAGATTGGAAACTTGAAAGGGCGTTTTAACGAAGTGTAGTTTTGGAAATTCCAATTTTATGCATCTGCCGTATTTTGGGCATAACCTTTTACTACGATATCGGATTGAGCTGATTCAAGTTCCTGATTAAAGAAGAATCAAAGATCTACAACTGTGAAAGACAAAATAATTTCGAATTCTGAAGAATTCATGCCCGAAATTGATGAACCATCCAGAAGTGTGTTGTGTGTAATTATTAAAGTCACTTTCAATCATTTTCAAAATAAAAAATAAATTACTAAATAAATAATAAAAATTATCAGATCATCACCAAACATAATAAGAGATTAGTGGATCAATTAATAATGGATTTGGTGGAGCAATTAGTGGAGCAATTAGTGGAGCAATTAATAATGGATTTGGTGGATGATTTGATGGAGGCAAAATTTTGCCTATAAATACCAAGTCATTTCATTTGTAAAATTCATACTTTCTTCTAAGGAATCCTTAAGAATACTAAGAATATTGTATATTGTTTTTTTATTTATAGCTTTCAGTAATTAATTTCCGTTTTCGCAATTTCTTTTCTTTAATTTTCAGTTTTTACTTTCCGCAATTTACTTTTAAGCACAATACTTTTCTTTCTTTAATTTTCAATTTTTACTTTTCAGTAATGAGGTAACTCCACTTTGCTGGGGTAAAAAGTAAAACTTTTATTACTAATATTTAGATTAATCTCCCTTAATTGTAATATATAAACTAGTTAAAACCTGACTTAACGAGGATACCACCATATTGGTCGGTTGGTAATTATTTAAATTGGTTTTAACCTGACTAAACTGGATACCGCCTGATTGGTCGGTTGGTAATTAATTATTAATTTGACTTAATCTGGATACCACTTATATGGCTGGTTGGTAATTATCATGCAAAGTTAATATATTCTATTAAGGGAGATATCTAATATTGATGTAATAAATTGGATCATTTTACCTCAACATTTTATTTTTATTGTACTTTTACTTTATTTACTTTAAGCAATCTACTTTCAGCATTTACTTTTCAGTATTTAATTTCAGCATTTACTTTTCGTCATTTACTTTTCAGCAATTTACTTTTCAGCATTTTACTTTATGTCTTTTATTTTATTTAAGTTTTTACTAGCCCTAGTTATGTGTCGTAACTAAGTTAGTTATCTGGGGTTGTGATGAATTCTAATATCACCGTCTTATAATGGTTTATTTTATAGTTTGGGTAATTTAAAGGTTTACTTATTAAGTCTTAAGCTTAATGCTTCTTGTTGTCTGATCACCAATAAGATTGATGTGGCAAATCTAAAATGAACTAGAAATAGGGATTTTAGGTTTCAGCTTTAGACTTAATAGCCCACGATCTTCCTTGAGGATAGATAACCCTTTAATAGATTTCTTTACAGGATAGACATATACCTGTCGGGCGGGGGTAGCCATAATTGGAACTTAAACTTAATGAATCCAGATAGTTTGGGTTACATAGACATATAGTTCAATTGGGTGAAACTGGGTATTTGGGTCTGACCATCGACAGAGGCTTTTGCATAATTTCGTGTGTTCCAGGTTAGTAAACTGATTTATTACACAAACATAAAATAATCACTTCATCTTTTAAAAGATATTAGAATGATTCACAACCCTAGATCTTTGTGTCTTTTGTTATTGTCCTTAGTATTTTTTTTTGTCTTTTTATTTATTATTTATTTAGCAAATCTACAATCAACCAAATCAATCAAGCAATCATTCACTTCTCCATATAATTAATATATGTAAATAAATAGATTCAACAATTAATAACAACAGTATGAATTAAGTCCTCATGGGATCGATATTTTTATACTACTTGAACGATATGTGCGCTTGCGTTATACGTGTGTGTTTAAGCCGGTCACCTTAGGCGGATCTGCCATTCTATGGTACAGAAGTCTAGCCCCAGGGAGCATCCGCAACTTCGCGCAACTCAAAAAATCATTTGTGCGGCACTTCAAAGGGGCCTGCGTTTCTAAGAAGACAATTGAGGAGTTAAGACTCAGGAAGTTGGGAGATGACAAGCCCTTGAAGGCCTTCATCGAAAGATACCATAATATGGTGCTCGAGGTCAGAGGATATGAGTCCCTCGAGGCCTTGGAAAGTTTAAAAGGGGCCTTAAGGGTCGGAAGCTGTGGACTCAACTAAGAATCCAAGATACGCCAGATTATGCAACCGCTCTGGAAATAGCCGGAAGTTCGTTTTGTTAGAGAACGAAGAGAAAATCTCTAGGAGATGGACATCTATCAGAGAGAGGACAATAAGGGCAGAGGCCCCCCGCCGGCCTGATAGGGAGTTCAAAAAAGCACCCCCGAGATGCACGGAATTCAAGCCAATACCTTGGAACAACCAGGAAATAGGAATCCCGAACCAAGTAAACCATGTAGTCAGAGAAGAAGCATACATTCCTCTGAACAAGCCACTAGGACAAATCGTCATGGAGATCCAAGAAAAAAGTCTCTTGATAGAACCTAACCTCAGGAGATTTCCCCCAGATAAGAGAAATGAAACGTCCTATTGCGTGTATCATAATTTGAGAGGACATCCGACGGACGAGTGCAAAGACTTGCGGGAACAAATAGAAGACCTTGCTCGGAATGGATATTTAAATAAATACATTGACCATGAGGTTATGGCGGCTAGACAAAGGGCACAGCGCCAACAGGTAAATATCATCACAAGGCAATGGAGCTGGAATCATATTGAAGAGCGACAAATATGAAGAGGTATTGTTCGCCCTGAGGTTCGCCTTCGAGGCTACAAATAATGAGGTAGAGTATGAGGCAATTATGGCCGGTCTTAGGCTATGCGCGGTGGTGAGAGTCCACGACGTAGTGATAAGAAGTGACTCCCAGCTAGCTCGAAGAGTGTGGGAAAACTCGAAGTAAAG
>SKCR01009778.1:0-23818 GCA_019454045.1 Zanthoxylum bungeanum
ATTGGGCCGAGAAACTACCATATGCTCTGTGGGGGTACAGAACATCAGTAAGGACAGCAACATGGGCCACACCTTACTCTTTGGTCTATGGAATGGAAGCAGTATTGCCGGTAGAAGTGGAGATACAGTCTATGAGGGTATTAACAGAGGCAGAATTACCGGAACATGATTGGGCCGCACAGAGGTTTGATCAGTTAGCACTATTGGATGAGAAGAGGACGAAGTCTTTGTATCACATGCAGTTGTATCAGAAGAGACTAGCCCGGGCATTCAACAAGAAAGTACGTCTCACCAAGATCAGAAAGGGTGATTTGGTACTTAAGTAGTCGAGGCCGTCGACGACAGATCCAAGAGGAAAATTCAGACCTAACTGGGAAGGACCTTACATAGTGCAGAAGGTAATGGGAAATGGAGCAGTGAAGCTATCAGACTTGGAGGGGAACGAGTTCACCGAGCCGATCAACGTAGACAGATTGAAGCAATACTTTGCCTGAGTGAGAGAAGACCGAGCAGTCACCACAGAATTAGCAGAAGACCTAACCCAACGGAACAAGAAAATCATTCATGCATACATGTAACATTGCATTCTCTTTGTGTTTGTTTTTCGTTTTGTGTTCGCGGGTTCGAAGAAATGAGAAGCGGCAGAATGAGCCAAGCAGCGTCAGCGCAATTTCAGCTTTGGGATGAGTCCCAATGGGCGAGGCCCATATCATATCAGTTCGAGGGCGAGGTCCCTATAGTCAGCGGTGTTGGGTCGAGGTGCCCGTTGTCAGTTGTAGTTCCGGTCCGTCGAGGTACCCAGGGTCGAGGTACCCACTACATCATCAGTTCGAGGGCGAGGTCCCTATTGTCAGCGGTGTTGGGTCGACGTGCCCAGGGTCGAGGTGCCCCCGTTGTCAGTTGTAGTTCCGGGTCGAGGTGCCCAGGGTCGAGGTACCCACTACATCATCAGTTCGAGGGCGAGGTCCCTACAGTCGGCGGTGTTGGGTCGAGGTGCCCAGGGTCGAGGTACCCACTACATCATCAGTTCGAGGGCGAGGTCCCTATAGTCAACGGTATTGGGTCGAGGTGCCCAGGGTCGAGGTGCCCCCGTTTTCGGTTGCAGTTATCGAGACGAGTCCCAGGATCGAGGTCCACTACAGTACCAACTCAGCTCGAGGCAGCAGCCGAGCCAGGTAAGTGAAAATGTATTGCATAACTTTGATAGGATTGCTCAAAGTCACACACTGCACAAGTCCCATCAAAGTGGGGGCGACTGTAGGCATTGCATTTTTGCATGTGAAACCCGATGATGAGTCTCAGTTGGAGGCACTACCTTTTTAGCTAAGGATATTGCGGGAAACGGAGGTCGGAAGGGGAAATTCCGAAATAAGTACGTCATCAAGTTTATTTCACAAGCTCACTGTCTTCGTTAGTGCTGCGTTCGTTACTTCGTTCGAACGTCAGGCAGATTGCGGACGTTCGTGTGGCGTTCGAATTGGCGTTCGAACGGCGTCGGTGTTTCTGGTTTTGCTACTACCTCGCACCCCAGCCCAATTAGCTCCCCAAAGCCCATAAAACACATCCCAATTTAATTAAATTAAACATTAAATATTAAATAAAATATTTAAACCATTTACCAATTAAATAAAACACAAAATATAATCATACCTAATGAAGATAAATCAAATATATTAACTTCCTAACTAAACAAATCACATACTAAATTAAAAAGATGTCATGCCTAATTAAAATCAATCATAACAAATTAAAGATATTGACTTCCTAATCTAGCCAAGATTGTCCCCCATCAATCCTTGACTTTCCTTGCTCAACACCAAAAAAATCCTCCTTTTAATGCACCAAATCCCTTCCTTGTGAGACAAGGTGAAGCCCTAGCCTTTCTCTATATAAACCACACCTCTCCAAGCCATCCCACTCATAGTTCACGCCCATCACAACAAAAGAAGAAAAGAATTTCCAACCCCTAGCTCATTCACATAATAACAAACAACTCTCTTCACCCCCACTCTCACATTATCGAAAACAACAAGCCCCCAACACTCTCCATATTACCGAAAATACAATAGCCATTCACACCCCCTCCAACCACCAAAACAACTCCTAATCACCACCGAAAATAGCACCCCCTAAGCCTCCACACATCACCGAAAAATATACCCCCAACGACAGCCCAAACACGCCCCAAACAGCCACTAAAGTACCCCCGAACAGCAGTAATTTAACCCCTAAAACAGCAGCAAAATACACTTAAAATATTGCCTAAAAATCTTAAAACAATAACATAAAAAATTGCATTCATAATCCTTAAAATAATCACACACAACTGCACTAAGAACCCACATAAACTTGGAACAGTTCATTGAAACGTCAAAACAGGTGGCCTGAGCAGTGAGCAGCAAAACAGAGGCCGAACAGGAGCAGAACGGAGTTCGAACCGCAAGCAAAACAGCAAAGCAGTGAGCTAGGACGCTAAACCAGTGAACCGGAGAAGTTGAGGAGCTGTACCCTTCCGACGTCCGTGAAACGCAAGCCTGAAAGTTGGTAAAAAGGTTAGACCTGATGGTATCTTTCACACTCGTTTTTTTTGTATTATTTATTAAATATTACTTGCATGATTGTCATGTTGAAATGTATGTTGTGGCCCTTGAGTAGATAAATATGCATGAATTATGAGATGTAGTATGTTGTGGCTGTGAAATAAAATGAGAGACGTGTCAACTCTCGCAGTATATCGGATGGAAACCCGGACATAAATTTCATAGCCGATTCCGAATGGACGGTAATATGATCTGTACTCGGGACACAACTCCACGTACCGCTTGAGTAAACGGCACCCTCTTTTGTTTTGTGTTGCTTTTGTTTATTTTTCGTCACTTGAATTCTGTATGTTGTTTATTTATGCATGATTCAATCGAGCGCATGGCTTAGTAAGTGGAATGAAAGATCCCCTATGGGGAGTGGTTAAAGCCATTTACCACGATGCTTTGCCGCGCCGGTTGATGTGTGTTCGGTTGGATGCAAGATACGTTCAATCGGGCATACTTAGTTTGATATTATTGTCTTTATCTTTTTATGCATGGTTCAATCAAGCGCATGGGCTTAGTAAGTGGAATGAAAGATCCCTTATGGGGAGGGGTTAAAACCATTTACCACGATGCTTTGCCGCGCCGGTTGATGTGTGTTCGGATTGGATGTAAGATGTGTTCAATCGGGCATACTTGGTTTTGATATGATTGGCTCTATTTTTGTATGTATGATGCGATCGAGCGCATGAGCTTAGTGAGTTAGTCCAAAGGTCCTCTATTTGAGAGACGAAGAGCCTAAAAGGCCACCTTTGTGACACTACTTCCGCCGCGCTGGACAAAGTGTGTTTGGGTTGAATGTACGTTCAATTGGGCATACGAAGTCCTACACTTTTATTGTCTTTATTTCATGTGTTGTGATGTGACGCGCATGGGCTTAGTATGTTGGTCTAAAGGTCCTCTTTGAGAGACCAAGAGCCCCAAAAGGCCACCTTTACGGCAGTACTTCACCGCGCCCCTTTATTTTATTATTTATGTATTGCGTCCTATTTCATGCATCAGGTCTGTTCCCGTTCGAACGTGTTTACGAACGCAACTCGAACGCGCATGCATTTTGCCTTATCATGCATCAGGTCTCGTTTCCGTTCGAACGCGTTCACGAACGCCATACGAACGTGAGCATTCTGTTTCATTTCCGTTCGAACGCGTTAACAAACACCATACGAACGTGAGCATTCTGTTTCATTCCGTTCGAACGCGTTATCAAACGCCATACGAACGCGAACCTTCTGTTTACCGTTCGAACGCTTTTACGAACGCTACACGAACGCGAACACACTGAACTGAGACATATTCATCACATGCCATGTATAATTGTTTCTTAGGTGATTTTTTTATGGAACCACACATAGTCATTCTTATCTTTGTGCACATAATAATGAAAAGCATGTTTATTCCATTAGTTGCGTCATTTGCCTTAGTCTTGATTTAACGCATTACGATTCATATACCTATGCCATGATGACTTTGTAGTATTATTTCTTGTGATATATCGGATGGAAACCCAGACATAAATTCCATAGCCGATTCCGAATGGACGGTAATGCGGTCTGTACTTGGGATACAATTCCACGTATCACTTGGAAAAGTGCTCACATGTATGCTTGTGCGGTTATTATGTATGCTTGTGTTTTTCATGAATATGATATGCTGAATGAAGTTGTATGTTCGTTGTTACTTTGAGGTATTTTCAGGCATGTGTTCTTAGATGTGAGGTATATGTGAAATGTATGTATAAGTTTTATTTTGTACCCGTGAATTTAGAAGCATGATACTCTTGGAAATAAGTGCTACTTAAGCCTGATTAAATTATTACATAAATCCTGTCATTACAAGTGGCATAAGTAATAGACCATTCCGAACCCAATGGTTTGAGGTCTTCCCTTGCGAGGGGTGAGTGCTGCCTTAAATCTCATTTTCCCGGTTCACACCGGGTGGCGACTCCATTATTCTCCGGTTTAGTCCCCCGTGGCTACTCCATACTCCCGACCGGGCCGTGAGCCCGGGACAGCATGCGTCGCCCCAGATTCCCGTGTTCCCACAATGTGAAAGTAGTCCCTCTCGCTTTGGTGGCTTTTTCTTCTTGTGTGTTTTTGCCTTTCAAGTGTTGAAGTATGTTTTGTGGTGCTTATTTTTTCTTTCTATCTGGTTTCTCTCTCTTAGATTGGGGTTATTGCTCACGTTTTAAAAAATTTATGGCAAAAATGCAAAACTCACCCTCTAACTTTCACGTTTTTTCATTTCAGTCCTCTAACTTTCAGTTTTGTCAATTCAGTCCTCTAACTTTCAATTTTTGTCAATTCAGTCCTCCGTTACAAATCCGTTACTGCTGCCAAAACGACGCCGTTTAACGAAGGACTGAATTGACAAAAATTGAAAGTTAAAGGACTGGATTGACAAAACTGAAAGTTAGAGGACTAAAATGAAAAAATGTGAAAGTTATAGGACTGAATTGACCAAACTAATTTAATATTGTACTACTACTAATAATAATATAAATTGGAAACAAATTCCAACATTAGACAAGTAATTAGTGAGCTAAGTAACAACCCATTCATTTTTTTTATAAAAAAATTCGTATTCATTCAATAAATAATGATTTGATGAAGGTCGATCCTGAACAAGCATTATCTTCAACATTTTCGTGAGACATTAGAGATTACTGTTCAATTACATTAAAATTATATTTATAAATTACATTGTCAAATCAAATATTAAAAATTAAAAAATACATCACTTATCTTTGAAATGTAATCTCTAAAATTACATTTTGAAATGTAATTGTTGGAATATAATTTTTTTCTTGTTATCATTAAAATCATATTTATTAATTTTCTTAACAGTTGTAGCCTATTTTCTTTTTCTTTTACTATTTAAAAAAATAAGAAAAAGAAAAATAATTTAATATGGCCTAAATTAAGGTATAAAAAATGCAAAACTGACCCTTTAGTTTTCACGTTTTTTTATTTCAGTCCTCTAACTTTCACGTTTTTTCATTTCAGTCTTATAACTTTCAGTTTTGTCAATTCAGTCCTCTAACTTTCAATTTTTGTCAATTCAGTCATCTGTTAAACGGCGCAGTAACGGCAGCAGTAACGGATTTGTAACGGATGACTGAATTGACAAAAATTGAAAGTTAGAGGACTGAATTGACAAAACTGAAAATTAGAGGACTGAAATGAAAAAATGTGAAAGTTAGAGGGTGAGTTTTGCATTTTTGCCTAAAAAATATATGCTTATTTTTTTTTATGTGCCAGTTCGCTTGTCTTTTTGAAAATTACAAAAAAAAAAAAAAGGTCTCTGTATTCACTCACTATTAGGAAGTGTCTTTTTAATTGGGCTAGCTAGCCCTTTGAATTGGGCTAGCCAGCCCTTTAAATTGGGCCTTCATATTAATTAAGAAGACAATATTGGGCTTGGTTAGTCTAAAAACTGGACATCTGGCGGCGAACAAAATAGCGACCTCATCGTCTCCTCCTCCTTAATCCTTATTAGTTACTAATTGTTCAGAGCAAGAGTTAAAATTTTCCTTCTTGTAAACCTTAACTAAAATCACCAAAATCCCAAACGTAATTAGGGTGGGTTTTCAATTTTTCTTTCAGTAACTCGTAATATAATACTAGGGTTTGTTTTTCTCTTTATCTAAATCATCAGACATGTCGAAGAGAAAATTCGGATTCGAAGGATTCAACATAAATCGCCAAACTTCGTACAATTTTGAGCAATCTCAAGCTCCGCAACGTCTCTACGTCCCTCCTTCAAATCGCTACAGCCACGACAATTACGAAGATACCGACCTTGACGATATTGATTACGCCGCCGATAACGAGGCCGCCGCCAAGCAAACGAACGACAACGGCAGTGTTGCTGAAAATGACGAAATTGACCCTCTGGACGCCTTCATGGAAGGGATTCACGAAGAAATGAAAGCCGCGCCGCCGCCGAAACCGAAGGAGAAGTTGGAGAGGTATAAAGATGATGTCGAGGAGGATCCGATGGAAAGTTTTTTGATGGCGAAGAAGGACGTGGGCCTTGCTTTAGCGGCGGATGCGCTGCGTGCAGGCTATGATTCGGATGAGGAGGTTTACGCTGCAGCGAAAGCCGTTGATACGGGAATGGTGGAGTACGATTCAGACGATAATCCGGTGGTACTTGATAAGAAGATTATTGAGCCGATTCCTGCTCTGGATCATAGTTTGATTGATTATGAGCCCTTCAATAAGGATTTTTATGAGGAAAGTTCGTCAATTTCAGGTATTTTCTTTTATCACACGCTACCCTAGCATTGGTTTCAATTTCTGGCGTTCTGTAACTATGGGTGAGTTTTTACAAAATGCTGTATTTTGCCAGCGGTTATTTTTATCTTTTTTGGCCGCTGTGCTTTATATTTGAAGTTTTGTGTGTGTGGTGGTGGTAGCTTATAGGCTGCATTAATCCAATTCTTTGGATTTGGAGATTGATGGAATTGAAGTTGCTAGCGTCAAATTTTTGTATGGATCCATAAATTGGAATGTTTGTCTGCATTATTGGAACTCAGAATTTATACTATTTTGACGAGTACTAATTTAGACTATTATGAGCAACTATAAGGTTATAGAGTAAATGGAATGCAAATTCAAGCAAATCTGTACAATATAGGATTATCATCATAGTAACTTAGTGTCATTCTTCTGTCACTGTGTTTCAGTCTTCATATTGTTTTTCTCATGCTTCATTTTAGTTTATGGTAATTCTAAACTCCATTATTTTCCTCGCAAGGGATGAGCGAACAAGATGTTATGGAGTATCGAAAGAGCCTTGCTATTCGAGTTTCTGGTTTTGATGTCCCAAGACCGGTGAAGACATTTGAAGACTGTGGTTTTTCAACTCAATTAATGCATGCTATATCGAAACAGGCGTATGAAAAGCCCACATCGATACAATGTCAAGCTTTACCAATCGTCCTCTCTGGTAGAGACATAATTGGTATAGCAAAAACTGGTTCTGGTAAAACCGCTGCTTTTGTGCTTCCCATGATTGTCCATATAATGGATCAACCTGAGCTTCAGAAAGAGGACGGTCCAATTGGTGTGATATGCGCACCTACTAGGGAGTTAGCACACCAAATATACTTGGAGACTAAGAAATTTGCAAAATCACATGGGATACGAGTCTCTGCAATCTATGGTGGAATGTCCAAACTTGATCAATTCAAAGAACTCAAGGCAGGATGTGAGATAATCGTTGCCACACCTGGGAGACTGATAGATATGCTAAAGATGAAGGCTCTAACAATGTTGAGAGCGACTTATCTGGTGCTTGATGAGGCTGATCGGATGTTTGACCTTGGATTCGAGCCACAGATAGGGTCCATAGTTGGTCAAATCAGACCAGACCGCCAAACATTGCTCTTTTCAGCAACGATGCCTCGCAAAGTTGAAAAGTTAGCTAGGGAAATTCTCTCTGATCCTGTAAGAGTTACTGTCGGGGAGGTAGGAATGGCAAATGAGGATATAACTCAGGTTGTTTACGTTATTCCTTCCGATGCAGAGAAGTTGCCTTGGCTTCTTGAAAAGCTACCTGGAATGATTGACGATGGTGATGTTTTAGTTTTTGCTTCTAAAAAAGCCACCGTTGATGAGATTGAATCTCAGTTGGCTCAGAACGGGTTTAAAGTTGCAGCTCTTCATGGTGATAAAGATCAGGCATCTAGGATGGAAATTTTGCAAAAATTCAAATCTGGGATCTACCATGTGCTTATTGCAACTGATGTTGCTGCTCGTGGTCTTGACATCAAGTCGATTAAGTCTGTGGTAAATTTTGACATTGCAAGAGATATGGACATGCATGTTCATCGTATTGGTAGGACAGGTCGTGCTGGTGACAAAGATGGGACTGCTTACACCCTTGTGACTCAGAAAGAGGCAAGGTTTGCGGGTGAATTGGTTAATAGTTTGATTGCCGCTGGCCAGAATGTGTCCATGGAACTGATGGATCTTGCTATGAAGGTAATTTTGTATGATTTAACTGTATTTTATGTCTAACACATTTCAATGGCATTAATTCATGTGATTCTTCCGTTCAATCTCGTGAAGTCTAAATTTTAGTTGCTAAGCATCATTCTCAGATAAATCATGCTTTAATCCAATTTGTATGGGTTAGCCAAAAAATGAGAAATAAAAAATAAAAGCCCTTAAGTTTGGTAATTTCTGTAAAATTTTGTTTTGATTTTGGAAGGAGAATTTTGGTGTTTCAACTTGAGATTTCTCTAGTGAGAGAAAAATGACTAGAAACTTGAAACATTGAAAACAATCTTGTGCACTCCATTGTACGTGTGACTGGTGGTGTAGTAGAACTTTTCAGTAGGTTGTTGTTTAAGTACAGATTACTGGAATTAGAATACGAAGAATTGACTATTTTAAGGGTTGGAATAATTAATTTGTTAGTGGGACTAGGCAATGTTCAAAAAATTTAGACTGAGGCGGCGCCTTGAGGCGCGCCTCAGCCACCTCGGCGTTGTTGCCGCCTCGAGGCAGCTGCCTCAAACCAATGATTGGAAAATGCCGCTTCAACCGCAAGAAGCGGGACGCCTTACTCAGCCTTGAGTCGGGGCATCCTGAAGCGGGTAGACTCGGACACCGAGTCCAACTCTAAATTGATTTCTTGGTGATCTTGTTGATTTCTTGGTTTCATGGGTAGAAATCACCAGAACACAAACCCATCTACACGTTTTCGGAGCCTCGAGTTGTTGATTTTACTGTCAGCGTGTGTTCTGGTGATCTCATTGGAGATTAGTTTGCAGGGATGAGTTTTTGAAGATGGGTTTTGCGTTTGAAAGATAAGGTTGGTTTTTATTTTATAATATTAAAATTATTATTTTTTTAATTATCTAGTACAGAACTATTTTATTGTAAAACGTGATTGGGAATTTGGGATTTAATATTTTTTTAATAAAAAATTTGGTACATTGCTCTAATCGAAGTTTTTTTATTTTTATTTTTTTTAAAAAAATTAATTTTTTAATATCATTGCATTAATATTGTAGTAGTTGGAGAACAACATGCAGAACAATACATCACCTTATTACTTTGTACATTACTATAATTGAAGTGCTTTAAAATAAAAACTAATTTTTTTTTTCATATAATTGTAGTTCTTCAAGAACAACATGTGGAACCAACACATAACCCCCATTACTTTTTACATTGTTATATATTGGCAATTATAACAATATGTTATTCAATAGCAGTCTATTATATACTTTGATACTTAATAATAATAATATGAATTTTTTTCCATATATTAAAATTATTAACAAATTTGCCACATTTATAATTTATTAAATATAATTTATATGCATTAGTACTAAGATAAATTTATCAAATATAATTTATATAAATAATGAATTTATGTTTTAATTCTATATTTTTTATTTTTTCCGTGTTCGGTTTGAGACTGTCCGCCTCGCCTTACGCAGGGACCGCTTCGCACAACCAAGGGCTGCTGTTGTCTAAGGTGGCTTGACCACTGTGTACAACCATGATAATTTATTGACCATGTGGTAGTATCATAGTTTGGAAACTCCATTTCAGGCATGCCTCGAGGTGCCGCCTCGCGGCCATGACACGTTGAGGCTGTTGCCTCAGGCAGAGTTTTCAACATGCCTGTCTCATGACGCCTTGAGTGGAGGTGGCTTGAGGAGGTTTGAGGCGGACTTCTCGATCCGAAAACCCTAAATTACTATTTCTTTAAAAAAAATAAAAAATTATATAAGGGAGCTCTGGACAAAGAATCCTAGTTTGAGCTTCTTTATAAACTAAAAAGCTACATAAAATAAAATTTTCAATTTTGAAATCCTAATTGGTAGTATCGTTAACCGAGTTGACAGGGTAACTCAACCCCAATGCTTCGCCGAAAATGGTAAAATAATTATCATCTTTAAAAATCACCAACATTTACTATTATATAGATTTATTAGTTATAATTTGTTATTAATAAATTTATTTATGATAGGAATTATATATGATAGTGACTCTTTGGAAGATGACATTTCATACCCACATTTCATGCTATTATACAGTATACACAAATGATAGTCTATTTAGAGATTAACGGCCATTTTATTTCATGAGCCTATTTTGTTATGTTTAATTTTGTTTATTATTTTCCGTGTTCGGATGGAGGTTGTCGCCTCGACTGTCTTGAGGCGACCATTCTCGTCTCACACAAGGGCCTGCCTCGCACGCATACCAAGTTTTCGAACTTTGGGTGGTATCATATGTATTTTATGTTTATACAACTTTAATCAACCATATGCAGCTGTTATGCTTCAAATGTTTACTCTTTCGGATATCTTTCTGTTTTGGTATTTTTGATCTCTCTAAATGTCTTCAATAGATTATATGTTTGATGGATATGCACTATATCATATTATTGAGTTACGTTTTGCTTGTAAATCATTAGGATGGGAGGTTCAGGTCCAAGCGCGATGCAAGAAAAGGAGGTATGGTTATTATTCTGTTAGGCTCTGTGATATCTGCAACACCTTCAACAATTTCATGCTTAATATTCTGACTATCCCCAAAACTGTGGAAACCAAATTTGTCTTTTAATCACCTGTCAAGGAATAAAAACGTAAAGCATATCACATTAGTGTATCTGCTAATGCCTTGAATATTTTTGGCTGAATCACTAAAAGGCCTATTCATTTCTTACATGATGCACAATGTCTTCTGCAGGCGGGAAGAAGGGTAAAGGAAGGGGTGGTGCTGGTCGAGGTGTGCGCGGAGTTGATTTTGGTCTTGGTATAGGATATAATGCAGAATCCAATAATTCATCATCTCAAAGCATCCCAAGTCGGTCTGCTGCTGTCAATTCGCTGAGGACAGGAATGATGACACAATTCAAGAGTAACTTTGTTGCCGCATCATCTACCTCTCAAAGTCTGGGCTCGAACAACAGTTCAAACACACATGCCAACAAGAGACCAGCATTACGTGGATTTGTATCTGGTGGATCAATTGGTGGAGATATAAATAGAACTCAGACAACCAACTTAAGTGGATTTGTTTCCGGTGGTTCAATTGGTGGAGAAATGAATAGAACTCAAACAACCAGCTTAACAGGGTTTGTATCCGGGGGTTCAATTGGTGGAGAAATGAATAGAACTCAGACAACCAGCTCCTTCAGTCCTGTCTCGGGAGCAAATAGCTCTCATAATAATTATGGAGAAAGTGCCCGTCAGAAAAACTCCGAGAGGTTGCCTTTCGAGGCTGAACTGTCATTATTTGATTATGTGGTGTTTATTTCTGATAAAATTAGCTTTGGTGCTAAATAGATTACTTATTGTTTCTATCTTTTTTGCAGTTCCAGAGATAAACCTAGAGAAAGACGGAGATCCTCTGGCTGGGACCGTTAGTGTATACAGCAACTGAAGCTACTGTTACGTGAACAAGAATTTAAAATCTTCATGGTCAAATCTTGAATTTTTCGCCTTGTATAATTTATCCATGCTCAGTAAGTTGTACAATTCAGTCGTTAGAAGTTACTGTTGTTGAATAGATTATGAAGTTTTTTATATTTCGAGTTGATATTTTGTCCATGTTCGGTTTGAGGACAGGAATGATTCTAGAAGTGAACTTGTATAGGTAACTAGACTACTAGTGCTTGCTTTCGGAGTATGACTTCTTGATATTATCTCGCACATCATCTATTTCTGCATTTTAATTTTACCAAGCCAAATTGCAAAACACAGGTTCAATCTTCAACAGATGCCTTTGCTATGGTTTGAAACTCTGTTGAATCTCTCTCTTCTAAGAGAGGCCATGGGCACTTTTCTTGTGACATTTTACTGCATTATTATTTTAGGATGCTTTTTCTCCCCTCGTAGTTTATAATGACTATTTTTTATTTTCATTTGATTTTTATTTTTATTTATTTTTATTTATTTTTTTTTAAGTGGGGGCAGCGAGGCAGTGGTTGTAGAATGCCAACAATCATCGATTTAATTGTAGCTTGAAATGGTGAGGAGTTCACATCACTAGATATTGTTCGCTTTGCCTAAATGAGGATTGCAAGCCCATTCAAAACACTTATTATTTTTCGTCAGTTAGTGACACTGTTTTTTCATTTACGCCTTTTCTGGGGCTGCGTTGAGAGTTTATCGAACTGGCTTAACATTTAGTACCTCTTGATGGTTTTGATTTGTTTCACATTATTCGAAGTGCCAAATTTAAAAGTGACCAACCTTGATATTTAGTTTCAATACCTTCAAGGCTTCTTACGTGCCTTGCCTCACTTTTCTCTTTCCTTTTTAGAAGTATATTTTTCCATTTCTCTCTCTTGCTACTCCTCGTTATTGTTGTATAACATAGTTTAAGCAGACCAGTGGTAGCATAAGCATACAGGTTTTCAAAATTGTCCCAAAATTATAGTTAGAAATTTTATTTTTAGTACATAATAAATTACATTTTTTATTCTTAACTGATGAGGGTTTCATTTTAAAAACTCGCTTTAACTCATTGTCCTCATATATATATATGAGCAATAAGAGTCCTGACTAAAAAGACCCATATACTATAAATGACAATTAAGAGATTTCGGTGTTACATGATCTGATTGAAAAATCTTGGAGAGCCTATGCTTTTGGACATTGCTTGATATTGAAGTTTGTGGCTACTCCCTTCCTTCGACTTGAAGTTGGGCATATATCCAAGCAGGGTTCCTTGAGGGCAGTATCATCTTCAGGCAGAGGCGGAAGGATCCCAAATTTGAACTGCAACATTAATATTCAAACAAAAAATTTTAAGGTTAATTTCTTCTCTGTTTGATACCTAAGAAAATGATTGGGTTTAATCACAACAAAAATGAAACGACATTTTTTGTTCTAAGATCTAAACGCTTTAAATATGGTTCGAATATGTGTAACATAGACCTTTCAGCGCCTCGATCAGAAAATGAGAGCTAATGGTTTTGTCATATGTCAAGTGAGGTTGAGAAAGATCTAAGTTGACATGTATAGAAACCATAAAAAAAGATTTATAATTTATAGGGAGTTTAATAAAACAATAATCTTGGATAGAGCACAATAGCGTCAAAAGATCCATGTAACCGATTCCACCTAATGAGAAAAGACTCTTGTTTAGTTTCATTTGATTAAACACTTTAAAGAAAGTAAAGGATTTGAACTCAGAAGTTCAAATTTTTCTCTCTTTAATGGTTAAGCAAAGTTGAAATGAGACAAGCAGCCTGGTTACCTGACAGCTGTAGTCACTGAAGTTTGGCTCCATCAATAAAGGAACTCCCATGTAATCTTTGAAGAAGGTCTACAAAACCCACATTCACAAGTCACCAAATGTGTTCAATGTCCCAAGTGTATATTTTAGAAACTCATGTAAATATAAGAGATAATCACTAACCTGGGTGGGAAGCTTACAAGTATTAATACAAACACCTACGCATTTACTTTCTTCTAAATACTTGCATCTTTCAACAAAAACCTACAATCATCACCAAACCGCCATTAAAATTTTTGCTACTTTCACTAATGTCAAGCAAAATTAGAGAAGATATAAATTAATATGGACAGAAACCATTAAAAAGACATAAATTTTACTAAGTTTAATGAAAATAATTTCGAATAGAACACAATGATTGACAAAAGATCCATATAATCAACTCTACTTACTGGAAAAAGGCGCTGTTTGGTTTCTTTCAGTTAACTAATGTTGCATTAATACTTGAAAGGTGAAACAAAATTACCCCACTTTGGCATGAAGTTCCATCAGGTAGATCCACGGAATTCACTGTGCAAGGTCCCATTAGCCACTGACAAGTGAGTGCCGTTACTCTTGCTTCAAAATTAAAAGAACCCTTTAGGCGATTTGAGAAAGAAGTTGAAGGGGATTGACACTAAGCTAACACATAACTCACCAACCATCACAGCTGCTATTTTTCCTCCTGCTAAAGGTGATATGAGAAGTTTATAAAGTCTCAACACAAATGGAGGAAAAAATGACACCAGTATTCGGATCTGCAATAATAGAGTTATCAATAATTGCATATAAGATTGGATTGAATGCCAATTGAAGAGACTATTTTTTCCCAAAGCCTGAGCCTGACTTGCACAATTTTGTTTCCCGAGGTTTCCCACAAAATTGTGAAGCTGCGCCTTTGAAGTTTGAACCCTTAGCGGGTTGGGATCAAGGCCACATTAGTACCCAAAACGAACAAAATGATCTCTTCGAGTTATCAAGCAAGTACCGCGGCGTCTCTAGCATCGGAATTGGATTTGGCTTTAGTCATTAGACAGGTTGCCAGTTCAATCAATCCATCGTATCCAGGCTTCTCTGAATCCAATCCGACCTCCTGTCAAATCATATGCAATTGAAAGAATCGCAACAATAATAAAAAAAGCATGGCTACAAGCTAAAGCGAAGGCAAACTGGCAAAGTTAATTTTCTAATACAATTGAAGTTACCTGAACCAATTTGTTACGAAACGAATTGAGGAACAAATCATCCAACACTCCAGGTTTGTATTCAGTTCTTGAATTTGTAATTTCGCTCTTTACCTGACAATACAAGACACTCAACTGGTAAGTATTATATAGAAAATAAAATAAAAAAAAATAAAATAAAATAAAAAACCTGTTGTGATTGAATTGAGGAGCAGAACAGGCGAAATCTAGGGTTTTGGAGGTGAGAGTGTGGAGGAGGACCAAGAGCCAGAGGCTTCATTTTCAAGTTTAATTAAAGTGGACAAGCTCTGTTTGTTAACAACGAGAATTAACCGTTTTCTAATCTTCAACGGTTCGTGGAAAGTTAAACGGTACGTTTTAAATAATCATAAAATATCGACTCTGAGTAAATTTTTTTAGACAAATGATATTCGTAATTATTAATATACTCCCTATTTTCCAGAACGACAAGTTGACTTGCGTTTTGGGCTGAAACTTGTTATCATGGTTTGATTTGCCCATATTGCCAAACACCCCTTCAACCATTTCAATAAATTGAAATTGTAGCAACTGACATAGTCATCCCTTTCAAACAAAATCAACAACTTTCACGCAAGTCCCCTTCACTTCGTCCATCAGCTTCCAGCACTTCGTCGTCGTGGGTTCACTTTTTCGGCGGTTCACTTTGTCCAGCACTTCCTTGCTCCAGCAGTTCGCCGCACTACAAAAAAATGGACTTTTAGTGCGAAAATTTTCGCCACTAAAAGCCAAAATTTCACCACTAAAACAATTAGTGGCTAAATTATATTTCGCCACTAGTTCGTCACTAAAAGTGCGACACAAAAGCTTTTAGTGGAGAAATTTTTTTCCGCCACTAAAAGTTTTATCATGCCATCATTAGTGGCGAAATGAATTTCGCCACTACAACTAAAACTTTTAGTGGTGGCGAAAAAAATTTTCGCCACTAAAAGTTTTATCATGCCATCATTAGTGGCGAAAATTTCGCCACTAAAACTAAAACTAAAACTTTTGGTGGCGAAATGAATTTCGCCACTAATGATAAAACTTTTAGTGAATCGCTGGAGCAAGGAAGTGCTGGACAAAGTGAACCGTCGAAAAAGTGAACCCACGACGACGAAGTGCTGGAAGCTGATGGACGAAGTGAAGGGGATTTGCGTGAAAGTTGTTGATTTTGTTTGAAGGGGACGACGATGTCAGTTGCTGCAATTTCAATTTGTTGAAATGGTTGAAGGGGTGTTTGGCAATATGGGCAAATCAAACTATGATAACAAGTTTCAGCCCAAAACGCAAGTCAACTTGTCGTTCTGGAAAACAGAGAGTATATTAATAAGTAAAATATATTTTTTTTTTAATGTAATGGAAGTATAATTAACATGATATTATTGGTATATAAATTTTTAATATGTATAATTATATTAATTATTATTAATATAATTATTGCGAAGAGAATTAATTTACTTCAATGGGCTCTCATAATCTAATAAAAGACATATATATAATTTATTTATGAGCTCTTTTGAACCCAAGGATATGATGGGTGCCCGATGCAGAAAGCAAAGACGATATTTTTTTGCTTGTAAATACAGATATTCTATTACATATATTAATGTATTAAAATTTATGTTTTGTATTAATTTATAATATGAAATATCATATGGTGTAAACAATTTTTGAAATATAATTTCGCCACTAATAGTATATTTTTAGAATGTAAATATTATTAGTGATGAACTTTTTCGCCACTAAAAGTAATTAGATTTGCCACTAAAATGCACCTTTAGTGGCGAAATCCATTTCGCCACTAAAAGTTTTAGTTTTAGTGGCGAAATTCATTTTGCCACTAATGATGGCATGATAAAATTTTTAGTGGCGAAATGAATTTTGCCACTAATGATAAAACTTTTAGGGGCGAAATTCATTTCGCCACTAATGATATTATTTTTAGTAACGAAATGAATTTCGCCACTAAATGTGCACTTTTAGTGGCGAAAAAAATTTTCGCCACTAAAAGTTTTTGTGTCGCACTTTTAGTGACGAACTATATTTCGCCACTAATTGTTTTAGTGGCGAAATTTTAGCTTTTAATGGCGAAAAGTTTCGCCACTAAAAGTCATTTTCTTGTAGTGCGGCGAACTGCTAGAGCAAGGAAGTGCTGGACAAAGTGAACCGCCGAAAAAATGAACCCACGACGACGAAGTGCTGGAAGCTGATGGACGAAGTGAAGGGGACTTGCGTGAAAGTTGTTGATTTTGTTTGAAAGGGATGACGATGTCAGTTGCTACAATTTCAATTTATTGAAATGGTTGAAGGGGTGTTTGGCAATATGGGCAAATCAAACCATGATAACAAGTTTCAGCCCAAAACGCAAGTCAACTTGTTGTTCTAGGAAACATGGAGTTTATTAATAAGTACGAATATCTTTTTTTTTTTTTTTTTATTGTAATGAAAGTATAATTAACGTGATATTATTGGTATATATAATTTTTGATGTGTATAATTATATTAATTATTATTTATATAATTATTGCGAAGAGAATTAATTTACTTCAATGGGCTCTCATAATCTAATAAAAGACATATATATAATTTATTTATGAGTTCTTTTGAACCCAAGGATATGATGGGTGCCCGATGCAGAAAGCAAAGACGGTATTTTTTTAGGTCTTTTGAGTTTGAGGAAGAGAACGACGTTGATGTTGCAAAGAAAGAACTACAAATCTTATTGTCTATTTGGCATAATTTTTACCATGGACAAAAGTGTTTTTATTGTATTTACATTAGAGTTTTGGGAAATTAAAAAAGTTATTTTACATTTATCTGTAAAAGTTCAAAATTATACTTTTAAAAATATAATTTGGAAAGTTTTTAAAAAAAATTAAATTATCTAAAATACTCTTATTTTATTTCATAATATTATTTTATTTCTTTCATAATATAATTTTAAAAAACTTATCCAATTAAAACTCTCATTAACAACCAAATACATTAAAAAAAAATAAAAATTGTCAAAAGACCTATTTCTAAAAAATTTCAACCCTGCTTGAAGAAACTTTAATTTGAAAAGTCATATTAAACGGGGCATTAATGCATGTTTAATAAGACTTTTTTATTGGTCAAAAGTGTTTGAATAATTAAGTTATTTTCAAAATTTTTGGTTGTATTCGATTGTATTTTAAATACAGCTCTTTGGGGATTAAAAAGAAAATTAGCATAGAGTCCGCACTTTGTGCGAGTTGAATATATATTTTAGGTATTGATCTTATAAATATTTCAGATATTATCAATTTTATAATTTAAATGAGACAATTGATTTACTTACACGTAATATTTATGACTCGTTCGTTTATCTCTCAGTTCTCAAATAATATTTCTAATTGACTATGCAAAATCTAATAGTTTGCATCTTGAAGCACAATAAATAATAAAAAATGATGAAATAAAAAAACTTATAAAAATAATTCAAAATAAAATAAAAAATAATAATATACCCGAAATCCAAAAAATTGGCTAGGTTTTTTGAGCGGCTACTATTTAGATTTCTTATTTTAAGAGGATATTATAGTTTTATATTGTAATAGTTTTTTTATTTTAATAATTTATTATTTTAATTTTATAATTTAATAATAAAAATATTAATTGTAGAGATTATGTGTCACATATATTTTTTTATTTAAATAGAAGATTAAACTATATTTTCTTATTATAATAGGTATTAAAAAAATTTATTGTAGAGATTATGTGTCATGTGACGTGATGAGAAAACTTAAAAATGTTTAACTTTATATATATATATATATATATATATATATATATATATATTCTTTATGGATTATCTGTGATATTATTTAAAATTAATCGGATAGTATCATACGTTTTTTTGTTATAATATAATTCTTATTTAATAGATTTATTAATTTTATTTTATAATTTAATAATATTTTTTTAATTATAATAGGATAATATAATATGTTTTCTTATTATAATATAGTTCTTATATGTATTTTTTTTTTATTTTAATAGGTTTTTTATTTAATACAAAATTAATTGTAAAGATATTTTAATTTTATAATTTAATAAAAAAAAGTTGTAGATATTATGTTAGTTATAGATTATTTTATAGGATAATATGTTTTCTTTTTATAATAGAATTCTTATAAAATTATAATATGTATTTTTATTATAATATGATTTTTATATAATATATTTATTAATTTAATTTTATAAATTTATTATAAAACCGTCACGTGACGCGATAAGAAGACTTGTTTCTACTAGAAAAAACTTCAAATTGAGAATAGATGATGTAAATCTTTTTGAAAAATTGAATTACCTAAAATACTTTCATTGTATTTTATAAAATTATTTCATTCCTTGCATAATATGATTCTAATAATTTTATTTATTAAAATAATTTTATAATTTTTTATAAACACCGACAGCTACGCAACTATTTTATTTTTAATCAAAAACTATATTTCTAAAAACTCTATTAATAAAAACTCGAAATTCGGCAAAGGCTCGCCCTCCCTAGATTTGGAGTGAACCAAATCCCTAACATTTCAATATATGGTTATTATGATGTAATAATTTACATTTAATAGTTATGATTATTTAATTATGACTAGCAACTAGCAATTGACAACTATGTGACCTACATACATGCAAATTAAGATTTGAATTAGCAAATGCTTTTCATCTATCATTTTTCTATACTTTAAAACATATGAAAGAAAGGGAAAATGTCTCTGTTTTTAATGCGAGAGTTAATTTAAAAAAAATAAAATAAAATCATCACAGATTTCCTTCTTTTATCTTACTAAAACTACACGAGAGAATTACATCTAGTCAGGCATACAACACGTAATTAGATTATAATCGAGCCTTTAAAGAAGAAATTAGAAATAAAAAAAATGGCGAACTGATAAAACTATTCATTGCCACTAAGTACACATAATAATCAAAGTGATACCAGATAAATTCCACAAGCTTGGACCATTGAGTAAATCACCGCTACAAGTCCAAGATGATGCCCAGTCCCGACATAATATGTTCAAGATTTCCTTTCGGTCCCCTTTACAAGTTTGGCTGATGATACAGGAGCAATCAAGTGGAGTGAAAGAATCAAGAAATGTAGAAAAGTTTTTCATCAAGTCGGTCACCTCTATATTTTCTGTTTCAGTCTCACATTGGTTATTCCTATGCCAGATTTAGGTTGATAATGTTCATCTGTATCCACCTCTTCGATTTCCTGGACAACACAGTTTATGCTAATAAGATCAATAACAACTGCAAATTGCCTTGAAGAACTGAACATTTCAGAAATACAAATTGAAAACAGCATGACAAGTTACAGGCTAATATGTTAAAAGCATTTTTAAAATAATAAACTGTACAAAAGTAAAATGCTATGCATCCACGTTCATTTCCCAAGTACAATAAAACACGTGGTACTACCAAAATTTATTGAAAATATTGGTCACTAAAATTGGGTGTCCTTAACTAATTGTTTATGAATCAACAGAAACAAGTGAACTAAAGTTTATCACCTGAACAACCTCCTCTCCTTTGATGACCTTTCCAAAAACAGTAAGCTTCTCATTTAGATTGGGCATAGGTGCAGTTGTGATGTAAAGATCAAATCCTTGGTTGTCGAGTTTTGCTTTAGAAGTTCCAAGCATGAATGCCTCATGCTTCAAACTAATCCAACATCAGAAAACTAACATATCACTAATCACAAAATATTAACCAGCCAAGTACCACAACATTATTGACAGAATGGTAGACCAATGGGAGGAGGATTAAAAAGGAAAAAAGTAAAAAAAACCTAGAAAGCAATTGAATTTGGCAACCTTGTATCAGGTTGACTGTAATGTTTTCCTCTTGTGGTCCAATCTTCAATACTACCCACCTTATCAGTATCCCCTGCTTGAATCACATAGTGTTTTATTATATGACGAAAAAGCATTCCCCTGAAGCGCCCCCTTTGACTGCATATAATTAATACTTCATCAGGATAATTGTGGCTGAGATGTGTTATTCCGAGCACAGATTAGCATTTGACAGCATAAACTACACAGAATGCAGCAAGCTCGAGCAAACAAAAAGTCGGGAAGGAACCTATCCACTCAAAACTCGTATAGATTTTGAGTTCATTGATTCATTAACTAAAAAAGGCAAGTATCAAACTGGTGACATAAATATTTTTTCTTAAATGTTCACCGATCTATCATCACTTTAAAAATAAGATTCAGCTTAAAGTTTTCATTCTTTGTTCTAATTAATTAATCTGTATGATAGCTTGCCATAAAAACCTAAAACGCTGCTACTATAACCAAATTGTGGCTATGTGTGCTTCATTCATTATGTGATTCTAATTTGCATTAGACCAAACTGATACAAACGGCATCCAAAATATTTATGTATCGTGTTTACGTTTCAAAACACAATGTCATTGCTGAATTTGTTTATTTATCTGACTGACCTAGTATGTCCTTACAAGCCTATGGGTTATTATGCTTGACAGTCATATAGGCAAACATTGCAATATCAATCGCAAGCTAAGAAATATTCACGAATTAGAAAATGACATCGGATGTAACATTACTATTAATCCTAAAGACTGGATAAAATAATTATTTCAATACTTACCACAGGCCAATAAATTCATCAACTACATCAGGTGAGCTATCCTTGAAAAGTTCCACTGTCATAGAACCCCTGGGTGTCTCAATTATCTAAATTTAAGAAGGAAAAATAAAATAATATCACATAAGAAATCTGAATTCATTACTGTCTCTTGAGTGCAGCACACCTGCCTGAGATAGACTAGAATTGTATTCAAGTCTCCCAAAAACACCAATAGTTAAATTAAAGATTCAGTTTCAGTGAAATCTAAATATATATATATATATATTTTTTTTTTAATATTTTATTTTATGTAATTCTCACGAACTTGACAGAAATGTTTCGTAGTCACTAATAATCATATCATATGTAATAGGATTAACTAAGATACTGCAGCTCAGCATATGAAGAAATGTACCGCATATCCAGGGAGATCAGATTTCTTTGAATCCATGAAAGAATTATCATCCTAACACAAAAAGAAAACCAATAAGAGAAGCTAAGCCTAAGATGTTAAATGCAATTTACATGCTCATAAAAATAATAATATACATCTAGCATTTTCATGGGAGCATAACTTAGAAATTAGAATGAAACATTCCGCAAAACTGTACCTCAACGACTAATTCATGATTTTCTTCTTGAAAGCTTGACCTAAAACAAAATTCAACAAGAATTTGTCACTTAACACACTAAGCCGCCTTAAACATATGTTATTTCTGCTCAAGAAATTAAATAATACAAAATAAGAGATTTCATTTCACAAACCTTTGGGACCAGTGTTTGTATGAAGAGAACAGAAAAAACAAAGCCAAGACAGCAACCAAAGCTAACAAAACGATGCTAGTTACACTTATTCGATTTGGTCCTTTCTTCCTTTTACTTTGTTGTAACAGAGCTTGAGGCTTAATCCTCGCCATCGACTGCAAGCTTCAATTAAGTGCTATGAACAAAAACTATAAATTAGAATTCTTCATATATATATATATAAAATTAATTAATTTTTTCTATTTGAAAGGCAGAATTCGTGAGAACTGTAAATTTCAAAACAATATAACGTGAGCCGAGGTTTCACAGCAATTATTGAATTAAATTCTGGAGATAAAAGACAATTTATTAATTTAACCGAACCCTAAAAATGGAAAGCAAAATATAGCGGAATTAAGGGCAAAATTGTAAATTAGTTAATCGTAAGTACCTGTGTTTCGTGAATCTTTTCTCTTTGGGACAATCAATTTACAGATCCCTTCACTCTTTGATTTGGATTTTTGGATTTCAATCGCTTTTCGTGTAGAGCGTACATGATAAGTTTCGCAGTTCTTTCATTTTCTAATTTGGGCTTCGTTACTCGTTCAGCAAAGGGGCTTGTATCATTATTGCTCCTACAACTACAAACACGTGGCAAAAAAAATTCGAAGGCACATTTTTAAAACCTTCCGGATTATTATTAAATTCAAAAGAGTGATATCTTATTCAAATAAAATAGATTTTCAAGCTTTTACAATAAAATTTCATACTGTGAACAAACCATCCAATGCTGTGTTTGGCTTGTCAGCACAATTTATATTAAAATGGTGGCATTCGCCTAGTTTTTTTTGATAAAACATATTAAAAAATCAAAAAATATATGGATTTCATCTGTTTTTTGATTTTTTTTTTTCTAAATATTAATTGTATGAGATCAAGTCTCACACAAGTATTTCCCCAAACGAAAATAACAGGTAAGCTGACCAGCTCCATATATTATGAGTATGGAAATGATAGATTTACTCAATTTTATTTTCGATGTAACAATACAATTACCAAATGATTTAAATAAAATTATTTGGAAAAATAATACAAAAAAAAGCCCTAAGAGCCTTTAAATATTGTTCCGAATCGAAACCGAACCGCCGGTCTAAGACTTTGGGTGAAGAAACTAGGAAACTAATTCAAAGGCATATGAAATTCACATCATCGTTTTGCTGTTCCAGGACAATCGTGTCGTGGCAAGAGCAAGTCTGAATATATATATAGATATATATATATATATATATATATAATATCCTCCTCCTTAAGACGAGCTAGCTGTATATAAAATAAGCTATTATTATATTCCTGATTTTATGAGCCTAACATGTCATTTACACCTTTACAAAGTGATTCTTTACTC
>SKCR01009779.1:0-23114 GCA_019454045.1 Zanthoxylum bungeanum
TAAAATGCATGTTTTCCTCGTGAAATTAAAATGCATGGCTGAATTAATTTGACTTTTTGAATTTGGAATAATTTCACTTGTTAATTTATTTATTTTTAACACACACTTGTTAATTAAAATGCATGCCTTTCTAGTAAAATCATTTTTTCATACAAATTAATATTTTATTTAAAGAAAAAATTTATTATAAAAATTAGAAAATACAAAATACAAAATACAAAATACAAAAAAAAAATGCTCCTATAGAACGACCTCCACCTATGATATATTGCATTGTAAACTTAAACCTAATTTAGCTATGTTACTAGCAGAAATATTAACTCTTTTGAAAAAATTCATTCTATATTCAATTATGTCTTGAATTTCAATAATAATCGAGAAGCTTTTTTTTTTTTATTCACTTTAAATCGTTGGAAACCCCCGGCAAACTATCTTTTTCGGGTTCAAACGGAGCAGGTAAAACCCCTTGCTATCCCAAATTCTTACAAGAAACACACTCTCTGAATTAGACCATAAACCCTTTACCACCAAGTCACGTCCTTTGGGAACCACTTCCATCAAACCCCTTAGCGAAGTTTACTACATTTATTTAATCTGATTCAATTATTAGATATGCGATAACTTCATTTAAGTAGTTTTTTAAAAAAAAAAAAAAAAAAAAAAAAAAAAAAAAAACAAACAAACAAACAAAAAACAAAAAAAGCCCGCAAAGTGAGATAATTGTTATATAAGTTGTTTGAGAATTGTAATTCTTTTAATGAATTTTGAATGGAATATCAAATGCTAACGTTAAACTAACTTAATTTAAGTAGCTTTTTGGGAAGTGAAAGAAAATAATATTTTTGGGAAAGATTAATGTAATTAAATAATTAACCGTTGATAATAATAATAATAATAATAATAATAATAATAATGTTATATTAATGTTATAATTTATGTAAAATTAAAAAAAAATCTTAATAAAATTAAAACAACTTAAAAATATGCATGTCATTAGGATTTGTGGGGTCTTTTTTTTAGAGCTTGTCTCGCAATAACGAGGTGGTATATTAAGATAAAAAGAGGGGATCATGAGCATCATTTTGCAGAGGAAGGGAAGCCCGCCATACAAGAGTAGGTGATTGCGTAACGCAAGCGCACATATCGCTCAAGTAATATAAAATATATTGATCTCACGAGAACTTAATACTTACGCTATCAATTTACGAAGCTAAATGTCTACGAGTATCTAATTGATTTGATTGTTGGTTGGATGATGATTTTTATCTAAAAACAAGTAAATAAAACAGTGCGGAAGTAAATTAAAGGAAAAATCAATATTATAAAACTATCTAGGGTTGTGAATCCTTCCAATATCTTTTAAAGATGAATTGATTATCTCATGTTTGTGTAATATATCAGTTTATTAACCTGAAACACGAAAAATATGCAAAAGCCTCTATCGATGGTCAGATGCAAACACTCAAAGTAACACAATTAACTATATGTCTATGTTAACTAAGAAACTCTGAATTCATTAAGATTAAGTTCTAATTGTGGCAACTCACGCCCGACAGGTATATGTCTATCCTGGAAGAAAATCTACCTTAAGGTGAATCTACCCTAAAGTGAGATCGTGAGCTATTGAATCTAATGCTCAAACCTAAAATCCATTTGTCAAGTTCATTTTAAGTTTACCAAATCAATCTTATTAGTGACCGGTTAATAAGAAACATTAAGATTAAGACTCAATAAATAAACCAATACATTACCCAAGACACAAAATAACCAACTTATAAACCGGTGATATTGGAATTCATCACAACCCTAAATAAGGTATTTAGCTACAACCCATATCTAGGACTACTAAAGATGAAAATAAATAAAACATCTTAAAATAATTTTGAAAGCTAAAAAGGTAAATAAAACAATAAAATAAAATATTGGGGTTAGGGGATCCACTTTTATTACTTCTAATTTAGAAATCTCTCTTATTATAATATATAAATTTACGTTATATTACCAACCGACCATATAGGCGGTATCCTGATTAAGTCAGATTTTAATTAATTCCAACCGACCATAAAGGCGGTATCCAATTAAGTCATGTCAAAATTAATTTAATTAAGTCTAACCGACCATAAAGGCGGTATCCCATTAAGTCAGGTTTTAAAATAATTTATATATTATAAATAAGGGAGATTAATTTAAATTATAATAATAAAAGCTTCACCTTTTCACCCCAGCAGAAAGAAGTTACATACTCATGCTTTAAGTAAAACAGACACACTTTTATTGCTAAAATAAAAAAGTAAATACAAGAAAGCTGAAAATAAACAAACAAGATATTATCTTCTTAATATTCTTAAGGAAATCCTCATAAGAAAGTATGAATTTTCCTTTTGAATCAGGCCTCTATTTATAGGCTTCAAAAACGCCACGCGTCGCGACGCAAAACTCATGCGCGTCGCGACGTGTGCTACAGTATTGTACAAGTGTCGGCAGATCAATAATTGCTTCGGTGTCGTGACGCGGGCTACAGTGATGATGCATGGGATGACGCGTGTCGGTAGCTGAATTATTGGTTTCGCGTAGCGTGGACAGAAAATTTCCAATTTTGCCATTTTTTATCCGAATTTTACCGTTTTAGTCCCGATTTGATTCCAATGAGTTCCGAAACTTTATTTATCTACAAAATAACACAAAACACATAAAAAAACTATTCACAATACCTAAGAATCTATACAAAATATTAAATAAAAGAGACGGTAAATATTGATATATTTTACGCTCATCAGCAGGAACAGTGACATCTAGAGAGGCTAATTTATCAGCAGCCTTCTTACCTTCTCTCAAAATATAGGCTAATTTCAAATTTCGGGAGAACTAAATTTTAAAATTAATGAGAAAATTTATGATTTCAACCTGGACTTAGATATGGGTAGCCAACTCGATCATGCAGACGCTCATTGTAGAGATGCAGTTTATCCAACGATTATCGAGCAACCAAGGACGGGGGAGACTACCATTACGAAGGTGAAGAATAGCAAGCATAGAGTCACATTCAATCTAGAGATGGTGACAATCATGCGAAGCAGCGGATTCAATTAATAGTGATGATAGCATAAACAGCAGTTTGAGAGCCAAGAAGGCTGGAAAAGCCTCCTAGAAATAAACTTGTTGAATCCTTAAAAAGACCGCCACAAGCAGCAGTGCCAAGATTTCCCAAGGACATACCATCCAAGTTAGCCTTAATCCATAAAGGAAGTGGGGGTCTCCAAATCTAGGGGTGGTAAAATGAATTGATGAATCAAATTCGTATTGAAGCATAAGTGAATTGATCACGATTTTATTACCGCACGTAAGCGCACGTATCACTCAAGTAATATAATGACAAAAGTTGGATATCGTACCCTCAATGACTTATTATTCATCTTATTAATAAAACTAGCATACTAATACTAAATAAATGATTGAGTGAGAGATTAAACTAATTTAATTAACTGAAAGGTAACTAAAAAACAAATAAATAACTTTTCGGATAAAATCTTATATGATAAAAGAACCTAAGGTTGTAACTTTATCTAAGCACGCAAACAATGGGTTCATGCACTTTTCATTCAATTGGGTTGTTATTACAGATTATTAACCTAGAACGCTAAATCATCTATAAACCTCTTTCGATTTTTCAGGGAGATATATTCAAATTAAGTTAATTAACTATATGTTTATGTTAACTAACTTAAACCAAATCCATTAAGATCAAGTTCTAATATTGGCTACGCATACCCTGCGGGTATATGTCTATCATGTAAGGAAATTTATTCATAGAATTAGATCGTGCGCTATTATTCACACGGCTAACCTAAATTTCCTATGTCGAGTTCCTAAGATTTTACCACGACTATTCTATTGTTGGCCAAACAATAAAATATACATTAAAACACAGAGAATAATAAATAATCGCATAACTAACCTAATAGAATAAAATATACAAATCAATTATTTAAACATGTGTTTGGATCCATTACAACTCTAAAATAATGATTTAACTAGTCATATTATTCAATAAACACATGATAATCATTATTACAAAATAATAACGCATAAAAAATAAGCTAGAGAATGAAGGGAAGAAAGAATTTTCATTTGCAGTTTTCGGCTTCAATCTCCAACACCGGTTGAAGCACTCGTTCTTTTCTTGCTCCATATGTTATTCTAATGCTTTGAGGCTCCAAAAGTATGTTATGAGTCTTCTCTTTAGGTTTTGGGCGAGCTTAAGTTTATATAAGAGGCCTTGGGAGCTTTCATTCTTAAGAAATGTGAGTTCTTCACGCACTAGGAATCGTGTTCATGTCGTGACGCACAGAGCTCGGTGTCGCTACGCTGGCTCCTTTTGATCGGGAGTCGCGAAGCTCATAGACCGGTGTCGCGACGCACACAATAAATTACTTTCTCCCTCAAATTTGCACTATAACACGTCGCAACGCCCAAATATGAGCGAGACGCTCATGCTGAACTCTGGAATATGGCTCGATTTTACTCCGAATTTACCGATTCATCACTCATTGAATCCAATTGATTCATAATATGATTTAGACCTACAAAACATTCTCAATGTGCATCAAAACGTTCATATTGTTGGGATATATCCCCTAGAGCATCATGTAATGTAAATGTTTTATATGTTATGAAATAAAATGATGCATTATTCATTTATCAAAGTGTTTGTTTAAATTTTGCATATTATAAATTATCTTGATTACCCTATATTACAGATGTACCTTCAGACTTAGTGTATGAGTGTCATACACAAGAGGATTTAAGTCTGAAGTTGGTAATCTAAAATAGTCCATAGAGAGCAAACAAAACGGGTACTTTATTTGTGATTTATCTATAGTTGCGGTCCATTCTATAATTGTATGACGACCTTGATCCGGGATCATCCATGTGGAGACATGAGAATTGAGGCACCTTATCTGATGTGATCATATAGGATTGGACTCAGATATAAATGACTTTCTTATAATATCCATTGAATAAAGAAATTCATTTCGATCTACTAGAACAAACTCATGCATGGCAGGCTATGTCCTTTGATTTACAAATGTGAGGTTGGTGTAGCAGTCCCGACTAATAACTACGTATTTTAGGGGCATGGTCTGGTGTGTAGCTAGAGACGTTTTACATAGACATTGAATTCACTCATTTTTACGGGAAGTAGAAGAGTATCTTCGATACTTGAACGATTAGAGTGTTCAAGTTTTTCTATTACGAATAGAAAGATTAAAAATTCATAATGGTTATGAATAAGTCGTTCATTAGAGAATCAATGGTACTTAAGGTAAAAATAATTAGAGGGGTATAACAGACATAATGACCCGGCTCTAATTACGAGATACTCGTGAAAGGTTAATATGTATGTAGTGACTATATCGATGGACACCGACTTGGTTCAGCTTAATATATTATCTGCGGCAACGAGAGTGCAGCTTCAGGTTTTTAGTAGAATAACCCGCAGTTAATAATTCGGAATATTTAATTAAGAGCTTAATTAATATTTCGAGATTATTGGAGCTCGGAACCGTAGGTCCATTTGGTCCCCGTGCTAGCTCAATATACTGTAGCAGATTTAGTATAATTGGATAGTTCAATTATATACTCACACATATATAAATATTATTAATATGATTAATAATATTGTTTTGTCACACTTGAAACTATGTATTAAAAGTTAATATATGGTTTTAATAATTATATGATAATTATTAAATACAAAATATTAAATTATATATATGATATAATTTAATAAGGCTAAGATTGTAATTTCCAAATTTTGAGTTTTGGAAACCCTTGAATTCAATTTGGAAGTTACATTTTTTTAAATGTTATAATTATTTATTCTTCACAAAAATATTCAGAATTATCAAAAGACAAACGCGCAAAAACAGTCTAGCAAATCAACATGAGCATGGCTTGATCAAGTGAAAAATATTAATTGATATTTGATTGAATAGCTTAGAGAAGAAGAATTCAAAATAATTCACTTTTCATAATCTCAAAAAATACGTGCAGCAAAATTAGATGTATGTTTTATGTTTTGAGACTAATTAATTATATAGCCGACACTTAAAGAGTAATGATAGATTAGGGTCTTTGACACCGGATTTTTAATCGGAATAAAAAAAGGAAATTTATCCCGAATAACCTGCTATCGAACATGTTAATTTATTTGGTTTGAGGAGGATTTATGTTGAAAATCCATTATCAACAAGTAGTTTAAAGTTTATGATATGATGTATTTTTTAAATAATAATAATAATTTAACCAATTCATATGATATATAACTAAATATTATAAATACTTACTTAGCACCCTCTCAGAATTAGTAGAAGCCAAAGACCCTTTATTAATTCTTTATTAATTCTTGAAGTTAATATTTTTATTTTATTTAAATTATTATTTTTTTTTGTTGAAATTATCTGTCAACAGCAAGATGTTTCAAGTCAGAGTCATGAAAATTAATCAAATAAATTATCAGGTTTGTTTTTCTGAATCTTTCAAACCACAAATTAAAATTAAACTTAATATCCTATTTTTGCCCTTTATATTAAGGATTAAAAAAATATTAGTTAATTGACACTCATGAATCAACTTAACACCCACTTAGTCTAAATAGAGTATAGACTCCAATTTAAATGGCAAAAATTCTCGCAGTGTCCGATATGTTAGGGGCGGGTAAAGACATTTTTTTATATACATTAATTGGTTAGATCGGACAAGGGTATCGGAATCCATAATTTATGCAGTTATTGAAATTTGAAATGTATAAATGTGTGTATTTTTTCCCAATTAATGATAGAGCTACAAATTTTAAAAATGAAGAAATTATATATATATAAATTTGAAGAGAATAGAAGAGAAATACGATTAGAATTGTTTGATCATATCCATCGTAAGCCTTTAATTATCCATATGAGATAAATAAAACACATATATTGTTATATATCAAACGAAGTCGGTGAAGACTTAAATTGACGTGAACAAAAACCATAAAAACCTAAATTTTAATGATTTCAAATGGAGTAGAATAATATCAAAAAATCCATGATCCATATAGTCGATCTCCCCTAATGGTAAAATGTTTTGGTTTAATTTGATAATAACAGAGCGACTAATTATTATTATTTTTTTTAAATGTCACTCATCCCAGTAATAATAATATAAGGATACCAGCAAGGTTAACTTATAAAACAATGTGAGCAATTTCACTATTTGAACAAAACATTTAGCCATGAACCCAATTCACCAGTTCCACTCCAAAACAGCCAATGAAAAAACAAGAGAAAAGAGAGCTGGGAAAGGCTATATCTAACATTCAACTGTCATCTGCACTTAACAAAAACAAAAACATTTCTCCGGTACTCACTTGCGTGTTTCACTGAGAAACCAGCCACAGTTCGACACAAGGTGCTGAGCAAAAGAGTGCGGCTGCAGCAGCATCGTCAAACAGGTCTCTCTGCATACGCAAATGACATGAAGTCATCCGATCACAACTTTAGAAAATATAGCTACTGCTCATCATCATCAGGCAGCCTCTCGCCCAAAGCCCGTTGTGAAATTCTGTAGTACAGAATACCCATTGTCGCCATGCATGCCCTGTGCATGATAATAGAAACCGACTAATTAAAACCAATGATTCGTCCCAAGCTCAGATAGAAAAACAGATTTGAAAGGGCGGACATTACATGATTGCTATAAAGAGAAGGATTTTTCGGGGATCTGTCCTTGATGGTCTTGGATGCCGTATACGACTGTCTGTTGTGTCATCTGCATTTGATGCGTCTTTACGTGGAGGAGCAGTCACTGGTAATGTTGGTAATGCACTTGACCAGAAAGGAAGCAATGCTCGGAGAAACTTATGACGGAGGGGACCTACAATGGCTCACCCTAATCAGTTTGAATTTTAACAGGTAGAGAAATTGGAAGAATTGCGAGCAGATTAGGCATTGAGCGAAAGCAAAATCAAAAGGCAGTACACCCTATTCCACCAGCCTGGCATGTTACATGCTAGCATTTCCACGTAAAGAAAGTAGGTAAACACCATGGTTTAATATGAAATTGAAGACAGTTCTGACCATTTCAACACGTAAATAAGTTTCTACTCACCTCTTCGGCTGTACTTCTTAAGATTTCCATCTTCATCATCTGCAAAATATGAAATTTCAGAGTTCTGTCGCTCAACATAGACTGAACTCTTTCGTGTTGTGGCACCAGCCTGGGTTACATTGCAATATCAAAAGAAATGAATTAAACAAACAAACAAGCAAGAATGAACCGAGCTTGAAGGCATAAAATAATGTCATAATTATCATATTTATATTCCGTGATTAATACAAAATCCTCACCACAGGACTAGAGCTTTTGATGAAATTTCCTGTTGGACTAGGCCATCTATCTCCATAATTTCTGACACTGTAGATGGAGCCATGTATCCTTCAGTTATGTTTATTCCATCTTTTGAGGGCAATGAGATTGCATTTACATTAACTATTGGATCAGAGGCAAATGCAGGGGGAGGACCATGAGACTCCACTGCTGCCAAAGAAACTGGATGATTTCCAAACAAATTCTTTTCCAGACCAGTCTGCAAAAATATTGTGTAAATTCTATTTTAATCTAACTGGACAAAAGTATAACAAGCTTATTGACAACAGTATCTATTTGAAGATATCCTTCTCCTCAGAATCAACAAATACTGCAACAAGAATGACTTCTAATAATAGCCATAACGCTTCATCATCGACTCATCCAGCCATCAAAGAGAAAAAGATGCATTCAACTTATAGTAAGTTAAAAACTGTATTCACCTGTTTACAATAATCTTAGTGCCACATATGATACTCACCTGCATAATAGCTTCCTTAAGTAGTGAATGAAGACGAGATCCTGAATCTTTAACACTCTTAGGAGGCCATATCTGAAACAATAAGAGTACCATGTGAAAATGAACCACAGTGTACAACGTATGCTGCCATAAGAATACGCCAACCAACAAAATGAAAGAAGAGTACTAACTAGAGTGCAAATATGTTGAGCAAAAAATGACAGGTGGCCACAACAGAATTGCATGGTTTGCAGGTAATGGAACACAAATATCCATAGCCACAAACGCTCAGTTCAAATGAAATTCCTCCAAGGCATTTAGTAGTTGCAAAACAATTTATTCTTTTCCCAATTTTGAGACAATATACCCAAATCACTTTGCAGGGAAGAAATATGATGTTTGCACAACTCCTAGTACAACCCTTAGCACAACTATGTGTATTTAACAACAAATTGTTTGAGTAGTCTAACCTTTAATGTGAGAAAATAAATAAATCAGAAAAGAGATTGCATATAACCTGATATACTGATTAATCAGGAACACTGACACCAGAAAACTTGAAAAGGAAAAGCTTTAAATAATAGATAAATAATAAAAACTCACAGTAGTGGAACATGAAGGACACACATATCCAGCTGGTGCAGTGTGTGGAGGAAAGCTTTTGATATGTGAAGCCAAGCAACTTGTGTGGATAACATCTAAGAAAAATTAGCTTTGAATTAGTGTGAGAAAATATGATATTAAAAATGAATTCTCAATAAGAATCTCCATGTTGAGGGAAGCATTTATATAAGCAAAAAGACATACGCAAGCAACCCAATCGAGTGGTTTCTGGGCTAGATCCCTCTTCAAGTACAGCTTGGCACTGGCAACACTTCGGAGGCCAATCATACTCCCCATCTATTACCCATTCCGAGTAAGTACGAACCTAAAAAAACTGAACAAAGTAAGAGTACAAGAAACAAACATAAAAAGCTAAAAAATAAAATAAAATAGAAAACCCTATGATATTGTTTCTCATTTAAAATAAAACATCATAGTTTCAACCTTTATTTTAACATTAAATCTCATAATAGCTTCTGTAGCTTACCTTTTCTTTCTTTATACAAAAATACCAACCTATACCCCTATTCCCAATACCAAATTCAAATCTTAATAAAACCCAAATCTCAAAATATTTGCAAACCCATAATTACATACAAGGATGCAAACTTCATAGTGTAAATACCAAATTAGCCATCATTCAAATTCCCATGAAACATAAAGCCCAACAAACAAATTTAGAATCAAATAAGCAGCAAATATAAAAAGCTAAAAATTAGACACTTTGATATTGTTTCTCAAATCTCAATTAAAATAAAACATCATAGTTTCAACCCTTTAACATTAAATCTCATAATAGCTTCCGTAGCTTACTTTTTCTTTCTGTATACAATAAATACTAATCTATGCCCTATTCCTAATAACAAATTCAACTCTTTATAAAACCCCTAGTCTCAAAATATTTGCAAACCCAAAATTCGATACGAGGATGAAAACTTCACACGTGTAAATATCAAATTAGCCACCATTCAAATTCCCAGGAAACATAAAAACAACAAACACACTTAGAATCAAATCCACTTACTACGCATATTTGATGCTCGGGGAAGCAAATGCATTCGCCGCAAACGGGAACCTTGTGCACAAAACAATATAACTTGGTAGCCTGGAACACCCCCCAAAAAACACAAAAAAAACATTAGTCACACTCTTCAACTCAAATGAATTTCACAATTCATCAAGCTACAATTGATCGATCCGTTAAGTCCATGAACAAAAACAAAATTCAAGATCTGAATCACTCGAATGAAAATAATAAGATTAAAATAACGCCAAGATGAACCAAATCAGATCTAAAATCTCAATCAATACATCGCACATAACAACAATAAGTAAATAATTCAAGCCTCAATAAGCAAAAATAAAATAATAATAAATAAAATTTTGAAATTTGAAACTAATTTTACCAAAGCATACAAAATAATCAGCTCAGTGAATAGAGAAAGAGAGTACCTTTCGGCATTTACAGACCACCATTGCATAGAAAAGCGCGAGAAAACGGAATCAATTAGTGGAGATTTGATGTAATTATTGATTTAAATGGTAAATTTATACTGAATTTTCATTAAATTTAAGATGAAGTTGAGATCGAAGGAGAGACAAGAGAGATCTGTGAAGAAAGCAATTGGCGAGCAAATTCGTTATGTTTTTTATTTAAATTTTTTGGAAATGGGCCAATGGGCTTTCCGTTTATTGTGATTTTAATTAGTTATATATTGGGCCAGAAACCAAAGGCCCAATTAATGTGGAAAGGCTCAACGGTAAAGCCAAATTTTGATAATTTAAATTCGTTTTAGCAAAAAAGTTTTGATGTTTCAAGGTTTTTTTTTTTTTTTAAATTAGTTCCAAATTGATTTATTTATGCATGTGTAGAATTATATTGAAAGGGTTAGGGTGTGAAGTGTTGGAAATTCTTCAAATCTTCAAATATACTTGTTTGGATGGAGCAGTAGTGACATGTCCTCCAAGTATGTGTAAAATAATCTTATGCTCCAAGGGGTGCATAGGAGAGGTATAACCCTTTGGAGGGCTGCACCTCAACCCTAAGGGTGCCTTTGAGGCACCATTTCATGCTTATAAAAAGAATCTCTATGTTACTTTTTACACACAAGGAAGAAAATGAAATTTCATCCAAAACTGAGAATCTCATATTGTTTTTTTCTTGAGTTCGGAAAGAATCTATCATATTTCAAGTTCAAGATCTTGTTAAGGCGTGCCCCTTGGACAAGAGGATTACGGGTTATCCTGAGAGAACATTAGCCACAAATCCATATAGCACGGAGATGGTGCTGATAAGTTCTTAAGGACAGAGAAACTTCTCGATCCGGACTACTGTTTTCGTCTTTGTAACAAGGTTTTTCTTATTCCCAAGTTTTAAGATTTTCTAGGGTTTATGCATATTAGATTTATTTTCTGGTTTGATTTGTTTGTTTGCATACAATTTAATGACACTATATGTACCACAATCTTAAGAACTTATCAACTAGTGTTGTTAAATAGTAAATCGCATGTTTAGTTAAGAAAATTTCTGGAAAAAATATGGTCTGTGCATGAAAAACACGTAGGGAGTTCGAACGCCCGACGAACGCGAAGGCAAAAATCCGAAAATTCGTAAGAACGTTCAAACGCGTCTTCAAACGCAACTCGAATGCAAGCCTTCTGCCTAAGAACGTTCGAACACGTCTTCAAACGCAAATCGAACGCAGACCTTCTGACTTAGTTCGTTCAAACGCGTCCTAAACGCAACTCGAACGCAAACTCTTTGGAATTATTCCGTTCGAATGTATTCTCGAACGCTACATGAATGTGAACTATCTGGAACACTTCGTTCGAACGCGTTCTCGAATGCAACATGAACATACACACACTGAACACTCTCGTTTGAATGTAGATACGAACGTGACACTAACGAATCTGTCCTGGAATTATTATAAACTGCAAAGACTTAAATTAATTTAATATTAACTTAGTAAATCATATACTGAAACACACTATAATCTTGGTAGTATAGATTTAAGTTATTATTAGGTTGTTCAATTATCACAAACATACACTTAGTGATAAAGTTGAAAAATTTATTGTGTGTTACATACTTGGTTGAAAATTTAAAGTGTAATTTTACACAAGTGATTCCATCCAATCTTGTTTGACACATACACATATATCTACACATATCGTATACTGTATTGTGACATTGAAAAGTGAAATACTGAGTTTGAATTGCTAAGAGGTTCTATTGAGAAAGTAGTTAAAGGATATTCTGTCAAAAAAGCGATAAGAGCCTAAGTGGTCATGGACTTAAGTGGTTACTCCGGACCCCCCTCGTCCTCTGGGAATATTCCTATATCTACGTTTCATAAGAAATATTGGTTGAAAATTCAAGGACTTGTGTTTATTGATACTATTGTCCAATAGAACATCGAGTGGATACTTGGTATATCATTTGAACAAGATAATTTGTTGATAGTTGTACAATTTATCTTTCCCCTGTTGATTTTTCCATGCGGAAACATCATAGTACCGGTCTCTCATGGAGAAAATTCGGAGATGTTTGGTGGGGCAAACTTCAAACAGTGGCAGAGCAAAATACTGTTCTACCTGACAACTCTGCAGTTGGCTAAGTACCTTAAAGATCCTCCGGATCCTATGGATGGTGAATCAGAGGCAGCCAAAGAACTGCGAGAAGAGACATGGTCGTCTGGCGACTTCGTATGCAAGAACTACCTTTTGGGTGGTCTTGACAATACCATGTACAATGTTTACCAAGGCATGTCTTCTGCGAATATTATTTGGGAATCTCTCGAGAAGAAATACAAAACCGAGGATGTCAGACAAAAGAAATTTATCATGGGTAGGTTGATGTCTCAGTTGGGTGAACTGCAGTTGATCATTCATGAAATACCGGATGAATGAATGAAACTCTGTGAGACGTTTCAAGTTGCCACCATAATTGAAAAGTTATCTCTATCATGGAAGGACTTCAGGAGCTATCTGTAACACAAAAAGAAGCATATGAGCCTTGAAAACCTTGGAGTTCGATTGAAAATCGAAAAAGGATAACAGGATGTCCGAAAAGGTCAGCTACAAGACTATGGAGTCTAAGGCCAACATCCTTTGGGGTGTAAAGGGTAGCAAGAAGAGAAAGAACAGTGGAGTTGATTCTTTCCAAGCGAACAAGAAGTTCAAGAGGAAGTGCTACAACTGTGAAAAGAGCGGTCATATAACAAAGGACTGCAGAAACAAGAAGTCTCAGGACAAGGGCAAGAAAAATGAGGCCTATGTCGCTGAAAATGAGCAGTTAACTTATGAGATTTCAGAAATGAACCTCTCAGCAGTGGTAACTGAAGCCAACTTGGTTGGGAATCCGAGAGAATGGTGGGTAGACACTGTGGCTACTCGTCATATTTGTGCTGATAGCAAGATGCTTTCCTTGTATCAGAAGGTAAATGGCGGCTATCATCTGACAATGGAAAACTCGTGGACCTTTATAGTGGTTGGACAAGGCACAATAGTTCTGAAGATGATATCTGGAACGGAGTTTACATAGAAGAATGTTTGCATGTTCCAGATATTCGGAAGAACTTGGTCTCGGGTTTGTATTTGTTTCTGACAAGATTGTATTGACAAAAAATGATGTCTATGTAGGAAAATGATACCTCGATGAGGGTCTTTTCAAATAAATTGTAATGACTGTAAATCGACACAGTGCTAATAATAAAACTAGTACTTCTGCTTATATTATTGAGTCACAAAATGTATGGCATGAGAGGTTAGGACATGTTAATTATGATACCATGCGTAAATTAATTAACATTGACATTATACCTAAATTTGCAATTGATAGCCAACATAAGTGTGAGGCATGCGTTGAAGCAAAAATGCATAAAACATCATTTCATTATATAGAACACAGTTCTGAACCTTTAGAACTTGTACACACTGACATGTGTGACATGAATATTGTGCAAAAAGCAAGAGGCAGTAAAAAGTACTTTGTCACTTTTATCAATGATAGCACAAGATTCTATTATGTGTATTTGCTGAGGATCAAAGCTGAAGCTATTGAGAGATTCATACACTATAAGAACGAAGTTGAGAATCAACTTGGCAAGAAAATCAAAAGAATCAGGAGTGATAGAGGTGGTGGATATGTTTCACCATCGATGAATATTTTTCTGTGCACGGAATTATTCACGAAACCACTGCTCCTTATTCTCCTCAATAAAACAGGATTGTTGAGCGCAAAAATCGAACGATGAACACCCTGTGACAAGTTCTGGTTTACCCCAGAACTTGTGAGAGAAGCATTGCTTTCTGAGAACTACGTTCTGAACAAGCTTCCTCACAGAAGATTGGACAAGACACCATATGAGTTGTGGAAATGTCACATACCTACCTATAAATACCTGAAAATGTGGGGGTGTCTTGCCAAAGTAATGGTTCCTAAACCTAAGAAGGTTAGAATAGGACCCAAAAATATTGATTGTATATTCATTGGATATGCTCGTAACAGTAGTGCGTATCGATTCTTGGTACACAAGTCTAAGATTCCTGACATCAATCCGAGTATGATAATTGAGTCAAGGAATGTGATATTTTTTGAAGAGACATTTCCTTGTAAGGAAAGACAAAAAAAAAGTCTCTCAAAAGAACGATTGATGCTGTCAAAGACAGTGATCAGGTTGACCAAGAATGAGATCAACGTGCAAACGTTGAGACAATCGAACCTAGACGTAGCAAAAGAGCTAGAACGTCTAAGTCGTTTGGTCCCGATTTTCTGACATATTTGTTAGAAAATGAGCCTCAAAGCTATAAAGAAGCAATGTCTTCTCCGGAGGCACATCTGTGGAAATAGGCTATTAACAGTGAGATTGATTCAATCCTACAGAACCATACTTGTGAGTTGGTTGATCTTCCTCCAAGTTGTAAGCCACTAGGTTAAAAATGGATATTCAAAAGGAAGATGAAAACGGATGGATCAATAGATAAGTACAAAACAAGACTTTTCATAAAAAGGTTATAGACAAAAGGAAGGTTTTGATTACTTTGACACATATTCACCAGTGACTCATATCACATCGATAAGAATGCTTATAGTCATAATAGCTATATTTGGTCTTAAAATACATCAAATGGATGTAAAGACGGCATTCTTGAATGGTGAATTGGATGAAGAGATTTATATGGAACAACCAGAAGAGTTTAATATTCCTGGATAAGAACAGAAGGTGTACAAACTTGTAAAACCCTTGTACGGATTAAAACAATCACCCAAACAATGACATGAGAAAATTGACAAATAGATGTTGTCAAGTGGATTTAAAATAAATGAGTGTGATAAGTGTGTGTACACCAAATCAACTCAAAAATGATATGTCATTATATGTCTTTATGTAGACGATATACTGATAATTGGTAACAATCATGAGTTGATTCAGTCTACCAAGAAAGTGTTATCCAACAAATTTGATAGGAAGATTTGGGAGTAGCTAACCTAACTCTTCATCTATTAAAGAATATTGGCTCAAGCGTATAGCAATTAGAGTATTCGAGGATCATTAGAAGTCTGATGTATCTCACGAATTGCACACGAACTGATATCGCTCAAGCTGTGAACAAGCTTAGCAGATATACTAGAATCTATGACATAACCACTGGAAAGCCATGGTAAGAGTTTTGAGGTATGAGAAACTTCAAAATATGGGCTACATTACGAGAGATATCATGCTTTTATAGAGGGATACAACGATGCTAACTGGATATCTGATACCGAGGATTCCAAATCTATGAGTGGATTTGTTTTCACACTTAGTAATGCAGTCGTGTCATGGAAATTCTCGAGGCAAACATGTATTGCCCGGTCTACTATGGAATCAGAGTTCATAGTGTTAGACAAAACAGCGGAAGAAGCGGAATGACTTTGAAACTTCCTGGAGGATATTCCTAGTTGGCCCAAACTGGTGCCAACAACAAGCATACATTGTGACAGCCAATCAGCTATTGGGAGAGCCCAAAATACAATGTATAATGGTAAGTCTCGACACATACGTCGGAGACATAATACCATATGTCAACTGCTCTCGAATGGCATAATATCGATCAATTATGTTGAGTCGAAGGAAATCTAGCGGATCCACTAACTAAATGTTTACCTCGAGAGCAAGTTGAGAAGTCATCGAAGGGAATTGGCTTGAAGCCTATAAATTAAGAATCGTCACCGTGGAAACCCAAACTAACTGACTGGAGATCCCAAGATCTAGGTTCGAAATGGACAACTGAAACTTTGTGCAATTCAAAACAAGCACTGAAGAGTTTTGTACTCTTTCCCATTCTAATAATGACGCAGAGTGCTTTCTGTCAAGGTTATGATAAGCTAAGGCTTTTAATTATCACTATATTAGGAGATGAGTCCTAATGGGGGTAAAGGAATATTACTGACCGGCGTAATCACACGTTTTAACGCAAGCGCACGTATCGTTCAAGTAGTATAAAAAGATATCGATCCCACGAGGACTTATTACATATTCTATCAATTTTATGAGGTCAAGTTATTACTAATATCTAACAAGTTGTTTGATTGTTTAGAAAAGATGATGATTCTAAATTTAAAACAAGTAAAAGAAATTGAGAGTAGATTAATGAGAATTAAAACTATTTAGGGTTGTGAATTTTTCCAATATTAATTAAAATGAAGTGTTAAATCATAGTTGGGTAACATATTGAATTATTAATCTGGAACACTAAATTATGTAAAAGCCTCTTCCGATGGTCATTTACAAATACCTAGAATAATCAAATTGAACCATATGTCTATGTCAATTAAATTACCTAGATTCATTAAGATTGAATTCCAATTATGATTACCCCCGCCCAACAGGTATATTCCTATCCTGTAAGAAAATCTATTAAAGGTTTATCTATCCTTAAAGAAGATCGTGGGTTGTTGAGTATAAGGTCTTTAAACTTAAAATCCCTATGTCTAGTTCATTTTAAGTTTTATCTAATCAATTTTATTAATGGCGAGTTAATAAAAAGGCATTAAGATTATGACTCAACAAATAACTCTTTAAATTACCCAAACTATAATCTAACTCTTTTTAAAATCGTGATATTAGATTTTATCACAACCCTAGATATTTAACTTAGTTACAACACATAGCTAAAATTGATAAAAAAAAAAAACTTAAAAGACATAAAGTGAAATTGCTGAAAAGTAATTGTAGAATAATAATTTGTAATAAAATGAAATGAAATGCTAAGACAAAAGGAATTAACTTCTACTATTTACTATTTAGATATCTCCCAATAATATAATATATAATCTTGTTTTTTTAAACCAACCGTCCAGAATGACGGTATCCTCATTAAATCAATATTCAAATATACCAGCCATAAGGTGGAACAGTAAAATAAATTTAAACCAACCGTCCAGAATGGCGGTATCCTCATTAAGTCAGGTTTAACCAGATTAATTTGAATTACCTACCGTCCAGTATGGCGGTATCCTTTATTAATTCAGATTTTAAATAGTTTATATTTATATTTTAAGGGAGATTAATCTAAACAGTAAAAGTAAAAGTATTACCTTATTACCTCAGCATAGAGAAGTTACCTCCTCATGGATGAATGAAAACTACTATTTATATAAGAAAATTACTACTGCAAACGTAAATAAAACTAAACAAAAAAACTAAAGAAGAAACTCTCAATTTTATATATGAAATTTCAGAGGAAATGGTACATCAAAACTAAGAAATTCAAATCTATTTATAGGAAAAAAAAATCTAATTTTTTATTTTTATTTTTTTGATTTTTATTATTATATTATATATTTTTTTATTATTATTTCTGGATCGCTAAATTTTAGACATGTGGCATGGTGGCTAACAAAGACGGCTCTATGAATTTTTGACATGTGGTATGGTGGTGCAATGACCAAAATACCCTCGGTGTCGGGATGCCCAAAATATCTTTTTTGCCAAATTTCACAGTTTTGCTCCAATCACCTCCAGAATGTCCTGAAATTTTATTTCGGTGTCGGGATGCCCAAAATTACCAAAATACCCTTTGTCTCGGGACGCCCAAAATTACCAAAATACACTTTTTGCCAAATTTCACCAAATTTCACAGTTTTGCTTCAAATCACCTCCAGAATGTCCTGAAACTTTATTTATCTACAAAATAACACAAAACACATCAAAATATTCACAAAACTCAAGAAACTATACAAAATATTAAGTTAAACGAGTGGGAAACAGTGATAGTGTTACCACTCATCACACCCTCAAACCTAACATTTTGCTAGTCCTCGAGCAAAATAAAATATAATAAAATTTAACTAAGCCACTTTCGTAGGGATCACGATTGCATTTAGCATATGCAACAAGCCTTTAAACCCCTAGGTGTCTCTAGTGGACAAGTTGTAGTCTCGTGAAGGTTTACAGCAATGATACCCACAAACATTTTTATAAAAGTAAAAAGGTATTGAAACTAATGCACACAAAAGCAAAAAAACAAGAGAAAAGAGAATAAAGAAGTTAGTGACTAATTAGGTGAAACTTCTACTCCAAGTTTACTAATTGTTTTGTTTCATTCTAAATTACCGAATAAGTAAATTCTCCGATTATTTTTACCATTCTTCATATACACAGCTAACAAAGTTTTAAACAACTCATTTTTGCCCACAACAGTCATAAGTGCAGTTGATAAGAGAGTATATTTTTGTCCTAAAGTTTTTATCAGATTACACATCTTTTGTAGTAATGGAATAATTTTTCTGATTTTTTCTTTGATTTTTTTTTTGGAATTTTGACTTTTTATTTATATATAATACCTTCCGTCTATGTAACGAGTTTTGGGTCGGTGGCTCCCAAACCAGTTGGCTTTAGGGCACCAGGTGTTAAGACACCCCTACGGACTTAATTACTCAAACTTCAGATATATATATATTTCATCATTTTTGATCCATGTAGCGAGCTTTGGGTCAATGACTCCCAAACCAGATGGTTTTAGGGCACTAGGTGTTAAAACACCCTTACAGACTTAATAACTCGGATCTCAGATTTTTTTTTTTTTATATCCCATCATTTTTTGAGATGCTTCCTCCAATTAAACTATAGCACTGAATATTATAATCTTTTCAATTTTTAGCTCATGTCAGTATGTTACCATGTATGTTGATAATACCTGCCAACTAAGCATATGAAGATCTATTTAAGTCAGTTTTATGGAGAATTTACAAATTAAATAATTCAAAAGAAAAAAAAACAAAATTAATTTGTTTCGAAAATGGGTTTGAAATACGTCTCAGGAGAGGAAATTCCTTACACAGCTATTTCTTACCAATTTCACCCTTTTAATCAACAAAACATAAACATAAAGAAATAACTACTACTGGTCATGGTGTGTGACTAACTGTCGAATGGACTTCCCGTTGTAGATTTCCCAGAGGGAGGGTGGAGCGAGGCTCTCTTAAATACCCAAGCCTCTTAGGCTCTTATCGCTTGGTGTCAGGAACAAACAACGAGTCCTCCAAACTAGTCTATAACAATAAGCTATAGGTGAATGATTATCTATGTGCCTTCACAGCTTTTCCTTTTAGAGAGGTAGTGAGTGAAGGAAGACACCAAACCATTACCAAGCTTTAAATATGCCTTTTTTTTTTTGAATTTTTTTTATTTTTTTTTATTTTTCGAAAAAGTTTGGACTAAAAATAAAAGCACAATAAAAAAAAAGATACTATTAACTATTCCTCACCCTCAAACCTAAATGAGACATTGTCCCCAATGTCTTAAACAATTGAAAAAGAGTTTAGAAGATAGTACCTGATTAGCTGAAATTTTACAGGAAAATTTAAAGGTTAAGATCCAGATTTATTCGACGCTTCTTACCACGATTGATGAGCGGAAAATATATCAATATTTACAGCCCCTTTAACTTAATATTTTGTTTAGTTTCTCAGGTTTGATGAACGTTTTGATGTGTTTTATTTTATTTTGCAGATAAAATAATATCGGGACTCAATAAAATCATTTAGGACGAAATTTGGGTCAAATAAGGGCAATTATTGGACTTGATATATTAAATTTGGAGATTGGAAACTTGAAAGGGCGTTTTGACGAAGTGCAGTTTTGGAAATTCCAGTTTTACACATCTGTCGTATTTTGGGCATAACTTTTTACTCCAATATCAGATTAAGCTGATTCAAGTACCAGATTAAAGACGACTCAAAGATCTACAACTTTTAAAGAGAAAATATTTTCGAATTATGAAGATTTCATATCCGAAATTGATGAACTATCGAGAAGTGTGTGGTGTGTAATTATTAAAGTCATTATCTATCATTTTCAAAGCAAAATATAAATTAATAAATAATTAATAAAAATTATCAAATCATCACCAAACAAGATAAGCAATTAGTGGAGCAATTATGGATTTAGTGGAGCAATTAGTAGAGAAATTAATAATATATTTGGTGGAGAATTTGATGGATGATTTGATGGAGGTAAAATTTTGCCTATAAATACCAAGCCATTTCATTTGTAAAATTCATACTTTTTTCATTTGAAATTCTTAATGAATAAATAAGAAGATTGTATCTAGTTTGTTTATTTTTAGTTTCCAGTAATTAATTTTCACTTTCGCACTTTCTTTTATTTACTTTTCAGTTTTTACTTTCCGTAATTTACTTTTACGCACAACATTTTCTTTCTTTATTTTTGCAGTTTTTATTTTTCAAGCAATGAGGAGGTAATTTTCCTTTGCTAGGGTGAAAGGTAATTCTTTTACTATTGCTATTTAGATTAATCTCCCTTAAAAATAATATATTCACCATTTAAAATTTGACTTAAAAGGAATACCGCTATATATGGTCGGTTGGTAATTTCAATTTAATCTGGTTAAACCTGACTAAGCAGGATACCGCCAGACTGGTCGGTTGGTAATTAAATTCCATTCCGCCTTTATGGCTGGTTATTTTGATTCCGCCTATATGGCTGGTTGGACTTAATTTGACTTAAAAGGGATACCGCTATATTGGCTGGTTGGTAATTTTATCACGAGTGAATATATTATATTAAGGGAGATATCTAAATAGTAAATAGTAAAGTTAATTCATTTTTGCCTTAGCATTTTATTTTATTTTTTTACTTTTCAGTATTTACTTTACCACATTTACTTTTCAGCATTTTATGTCTTTTATTTTATCAGCCATAGCTATGTGTCATAACTAAGTTAGTTATCTAGGGTTGTGATGAATTTCAATATCACGGGTTTATAAGCGGTTAAATTATAGTTTGGGTAATATAAAGATTTATTTATTGAGTCTTAATCTTAATGCTTTTTAATTAACTGGCCATTAATAAAATTGATTAGGTAAACTGAAAATGAACTCGAAAAGGGATTTTGTGTTTAAGACCTTAGACTCAATAGCCACGATCTTCCTTGAGGATAGATAACCCTTTAATATATTTTCTTACAGGATATGAATATACCTGTCGGGCGGGGTAGCCATAATTGGACTTAATCTTAATGAATCTAGGTAATTTGGTTGACATAGACATATGGTTCAATTGGATTATACTAGGTATTTGTAATTGACCATCGGAAGAGGCTTTTACATAAATTTGTGTTTCAGGTTAATAAATCAATATACTACCCAACTATAGGATAACCACTTCATCTTTTAAATAATATTGGAATAAATCACAACCCTGGATATTTTATAAATTTGAATTTTTTCTTCAGTATCTTTTGCGTAATTTTATTTACTTGTTTTTAAATTTAGAATCATCGCCATTTCAAATCAAATCAAACAATCTGTTAGATACCAGTAATCGTTTAGCCTCAGTTAAATTAATAAATTAGGTATTAAGTCCTCGTGGGATCGATACTTTTTATACTGCTTGAACGATACGTGCGCTTGCGTTATACGTGTGTGTTTGCGCCGGTCAAGTTTTGGCGCCGTTGCCGGAGACTTAGTTTTGAGGTTAGATACCTTTACTTGTATCTAATTTCTTTTTACTTATTGGTTTTTATTTTCTTGTGTTTTAGGTTTTCAAATCTTTCATGAGACGAACCAGAAGCTTTGAACTCCGACCACTTGACCCAGAGATTGAAAGAACCATCAGACAGTTGAGAAGGGAAAGGCGAGAAGGCCAAGAAGCAATTATTAACATGGAACCTGAACCTTTGGAGGTTGCACACCACTTCCTATTCGAGACAGAACTATTCCGGTGGTTGACAGACTCATTTCATTGTACTTCCTCCCTTACTAGCCAATGCGGGTGATATCAAAACTTGCATTCAAATGATACAGCAATCAGTTCAGTTTGGGGGAATGCAACTGAAGATCCTAATACCCCCATCAGCACCTTCCTGGAAGTTTGAGGCACTTTCAATTACAACCAAGAAGCTGAAGAAGCTATGAGACTGCGTATTTTCCCATACTCCTTGAAGGACAGAGCTAAAGCTTTGTTACATTCACTACCAGCAGGTTCCATCACAATATGGAACAATCTAGCCACCAAATTCCTTGCAAGTACTTTCCACCAGCCAGAACTGGAAAGCTGAGGAATGACATCACATCCTTTGTGCACAAGATTCAGAAACTCTTTACGAAGCTTGGGAAAGGTATAAAGATTTGCTA
>SKCR01009780.1:0-23358 GCA_019454045.1 Zanthoxylum bungeanum
TGACTGTCGGCACCATAGAATTGTGACACGTGGCACGCTGTGATTGGTTGGTGATGACGTAGCAGCCACGTGGCACTTTGACTTGGTCAACCGATGATGTGGATGATGACGTGGCAATGATGTGGAATGACACGTGGCGATGGCGACTGTCGGCACCGTAGGATGATGACACGTGGCATGGCGCACGTTAGCAGATCGGCTATGATGGTGACACGTGGCACGGCGCATGTTAGCAAAGTCAAATTTTCTCAGATTCTGACTTGTGGACCCGGCGCACGTTAGGCGTCGCAACGCGCAAAATTACCAAAATGCCATTTTTCCAATTTCGCTCTTTTGGACCAAATCACCTCCAGAGTGTCCTGAAACTTTATTTATCTACAAAATAACACAAAACACATCAAAATATTCACAAAACTCAAGAAACTATACAAAATATTAGGTTAAATGAGTGGAAAATATTGATATAATTACCACTCATCACCAAGCGGCATTCGCCTCACAAGTGTCCTGGGAGAAAGTCTTTGAGGTTTAGGATATATGATTATTATTTTAATCATCGTGCTGAACACGCTATTTTGTATTTATTAAATAAAATTTTTGATTTGTGTATGATGTTGTGGGCACGGAGCCCTTGAGTGTTGGTAGATGATGTGGGCACGAAGCCCTTAAGGCTTGATTTTGATATATTTTGTGTGGACATGAGGTCATTTTGTTTGTTTGATGTTTTTCTTAGATTCTGTTTTGATGCTGGACTGTGATCCAGGTTGTCCAGTTTTAGGATATATCATGTCCGATTTTTTGTGAATTTGGAGGCTTATGGAGATAGGTTAATAATGTATCATACCGGTAGCATCCTGCCTTTGGCAGGGTGTTACAGTATTGGATACATAATAACAAAACTTGATGTTGAAATTAGCCTAATGAACTGTGTATGGATGCTCTGGAAGCATCAACATTATATACATGTAATTGGGTCAAAATGTTCGTGTTGGACATGAAACATAAAATTAGAGTTTGGAACTCTATATGAAAGCTTGGAGCTATGGCTGCCATTCTAAAATCACTTGAACACTTTTGGCTGACCTAGAATTGTTCATGAGTCACTTCATTATGGGATTCTAATTTGGTTTGTGTTTTGATTCAAAGAAATGCATAGATTTTTTTAGAATATATATCTCTGTGTGTGTGTGTGTGTGTGTGTTTGTGTTTGTTGTATAACATGTGTTGATGTTGGTTTTGATATTAAAATTATTTTTGGGTGTTTTGAAAATGTTTAAGGAAATTAAAAAAAAATTATAAATACTGCGATTGCTGCGTTGTAGTGTAGCATGCAACGTGCGCTGAATGTATCGCACGTACAAGCACGCGTTAGGAGCAAACCACTCGAAGGACCCGAGTTTTTCCCGTTTTGGTTTTTCCGGACTCCGATTCATCCCCTGTTTTTTCCTATACACTCGTAATGGAATATAGTATTCCATTAAAATATTTAAAATACACCCATGCTCAATTACCATGGGTTAGACCCAGTTCCGGTGCGCTGGGGACCGATCCGACCCTAGAGGCCCACAACTGCCCTAATATAGCAGTATCAGAGAATGTCTTAACCACACAACACATGTTGCATGTTTTACATGTATTTGAATCTATGTCTCTGTAATTTTAATTTAATTATGCATAAATAATATTAGATATGCATTGCATATTTTAAATTAAAATTTTTATTTTAACCCAAACATGTTAATGACATGATTGTCATAAATCTCTCATGATTAGGTGTTTACTTCAAAGCAATAGTATTAATAATGTTGGAGCATTGTTGGATGGTTTGTCTTGTCAATACGAAGATGAATGAGTTCTTATTACTTATGCCCAATACCGTCATTATTGTGAGGGTATAAGTGGTCAAAACTTAGGTAGCTCCGATAAAATATTAGATGTAACGTGATGAGTTGACGTAGTCACCCAATACTGTCATTATTTTAAGGGTGTACTTACGAAACTCATTAGTGCACATTGACAAGTATATATCTGGAACACGTCTTAATCTAATATCGTCTTTATTATAAGGATAAGAAACGATTCATGATCAAACTTAGGAGTCACATGAATATGTTTGACTTTTGAGGTCTACCTAATTATTTTTTGAAGGCCAAGACCATCATTATTGTGAGGCTGGAGTAAATTTCATGGGATCCACTTTCCGCTATGAAATGTTATTGCCAAATTTCAATTTTTTGTTAATGGGGATTACAAAATTATGTAAAGTTGTGGGAGGGCACAAATAAATTTAAAATCTATAATTGTATTAGTTTTTTTATAATGAAAAGAAAATATTCTGCTAGTATTTATTTTTTCTCTTGTAGAAGGTTGTCATAAATTCATTAGCACGGCTTTTTGATTCCAATAAACTAAAAGGGGCCTTGAACTACTTAGAGTAGCATATGAACACTCGCATTATCTTGGAGTCATAACGATTGAGCTATGTGAAGCTCAATCCAATGTCTGTCAAAATTATTCCTGATTTTCTTAAACAGTACATAGATGTACCAAATGCTTGGAAAATTATGAGAACATTCAATGAGTTTTCAAAGAAGATCAAGAAATTGAGATATATCGGAGGTCTAAGGAATTATTCCATGCTACTCTCAAGGATGAATGAGCGGTTAGCATTTATGTTTTGAACATGATTGACCAGATTTGATATTTGGAACCACATGACATTATGATAGACGAAAGGGTAGGCAAACCCGGTACATATGCTGGTTTTGTGATGCATTCGATGCAAGCCACATATAAAGAGCTTCATAATATGTTGCGCACGACGAAACCTGATTTGAAGAAAGGGAATCTCGTTTTGTACCTTCATGGTGGAGCAATCTCTTCAAAGACTTCTAGAAATTCTAAGAAAATCAAAATGGGAAAGAATAAGATATCAAATAGAGACTCCAAGAAATATAAAACTGTAAGACCGTATGTAGCTCGTGATGCATATCTACATTCCTAGAAGTCTGGACATTGAAAACGTGATTGTCTAGAGTTGAAATGAAAAGCAAGAACCTCAAGTACGCTTTGTATTTTTCCTATTATTGACATCTCATTAACCTTATATGAAAATATTATTAGTGATATATTCTCAAGATGGATTTTGATGATGCAACATTAGAAGTCTTTGATGCGCATTAGTGGATATTCCAAAAAGATGTCGAAACACATTAGTGGTGAATAACAATGGATGTGAAAACTCAAGTGATAAATGAAGAATATCTTTTGTAGTCTTAGCTTAGGGTTTGCTTTATAAATGAGTTGTTAATTTAAGTCTCTAAGCACATAGGACATATGTACATTCATATAGATGCATTAGGGTCATGTGCAAAATGATTTTAGCTTTCAAATCCTGCATTTTGACAATAAGACCGACATTCTGGTGTCCTTGCTTTGTTTATAGTAGTTTTGCATCGTTTACCATACCTGTCATTCTTGGGTTTGCACAATTACTGGAAACGGTCTAAAGCATACCAACATTCATACCAGTCAACCTTCATATCTTGCATGCTCTCGAAAACTGACATGTTCCAAATCGGTCCTTATACTAGTGAGCACACCGATATACCGACCTCCATATCGGTCAGTAATTCAGTATTACACTTGAATCTTCAATGATCATATAGTTGTGGCTTCTATGATTGGCATACCGGTCTCAGACAGCGAGTAGGGGTTGTTTTACACCTTTTCTATATATTGAGCCCTAATTTCATTTTTTGCTAAGACTTGAACATTCACACAATTTCTTCTAAGGCAAAAATAGAGATTTTATAAAAACTTTCATATTCATACACTCTCATACTCAAGCTCACACACTACACATTCATATCATTTGTAGTAAGCTTAGATTTCTTGGATTAGCGACTCACACTAAATCTTCATTATCTTTGTGAGTGCCCAAGTTGTACGTTAAACTTCAATTATTCAAGCACTTGTGGTTGGGAAGACCTTTTTTTAGTGGGTATACTCAAAAGAGAAATTTGTAAAAGGTTGTGAGTGAGCCTAGGAACAAAACTCATAGTAAGGGTTTAAGAGTGAACCATTGGAAAACTCTTGTGTAAAGATTTGGAGTGAGCCTATGTGACAAAATTCTTGGTTGCTGGTGAGCCACATAAAACCCGATATAAGTTGTGGATTCAACTTAGTGGAAAGCTTCAAACGCGGCTTGGGAGAGTGGAAGTATGCATTGTTAGCCGAACCACTATAAATCCCCGGTGTAAATTTCTCTATCCCTAAACTCATTACTTATTACAAGTTTTATTTCATATATGCTTATTATTTAGAAGCTTGCATTTAGGTGATATATTGTGATTGAGAAATTTGACCCAAGGTTAATTGGTAAAGCTACTAGCTTAGTAGCATAAAATTGGCAAGAATTTTTATTTTCACAATATTAGGTCATTACCTAATTCACCCCCCTCTTAGGTATAAATTTGTGTTTATTGTATGCTTGTAGGAAATTTCAATTGGTATCAGAGCGAGGTATTCTCAACAAAGACCTAATCATCCGAGAATAGATCATGGCCTCTACAAGCTACTCAACGAATCTTATCGAGGGGTTTTCAACCATTAGACCTCTCTTCCACACCAGCACCGATTATAGCTATTGGAAGATGGGGATGTTGAACTATCTTCTTGCCATTGATGTGCAATCCTTTCTAGTGATCAAACAAGGTAAAAGAATGCCAATGAATAAAGATAGCAATGGTATGGAGATTCCTAAGCCTCATTTTGAATGGACCGATGATGAATACATGCAAGCCTCATTGAATGCTTAGGCATTTAACCATCTTCTTTGTGCAATTGATCGGAGTCAAATCAACAAGCTTCGAGATTTTGGAAATACATTTGAATTGTAGAAGTCGTTGGAAATTATCAATGATGGCACAAGCCAAGTTAAAGAGTCAAAGATCAACCAGTTCATGTGTGAATTAGATAGCTTCCAAATGGACGCTGGTGAAGATATTGATCATATGATTTCTAGGTTCACAATGATTGTGATTCAACTTAGTGCTTTAGGAAAAGCATTGACTCTAGTGATCAAGTGAATAAAATTCGCAGGTCACTCTCTAAAGAGTATAAAATTTGCACATCCTCCATTAAGGAATCAAACAATATCAATAATTTGAAATTAGATGATTCAGTGGGAAAATTGTTGGAATATGAGATGAAGCTCAAAATAGACCTAAGAGAATAAGAAGAAACAAACAAAAAGAAAATATATCTTAAGTCATTTGAAAGAAAATGAGATGATGCTAGCTCAAGTGATGAAGAAGAAGATAGCAATAATGAGTTAGCATATTTGACCAAGTAGTCCAAGAAGTTCTTTAAATCCGAAAAGTCTAAAGAAAAATCTTGGATAGATGAGAAGAGAGAACATAAATAACCACGAAAGCACAAGAAAGATAAAGCCATATGCTATGAGTGTGAAAAGCTAGGTCATATGGTTTCCGATTGCCCATTGAGGAAATTCAAAGGAATATTCAAGAAGAAAAAAATGAAGTTCAATACTAGTAGTGAACATAACTTTGACAAATATTTTTAAAGTTAGAGCCTCGCCCTTTCTTTAATTCCTTCGTGTCTTCCATATCCAAATGGTAGTCACTTTGGGATATGTCAATTATCTTTTCAATATTTCACAAACCTTTGGCCAAGCCTTGGGTTTCGGAATATCGAAACGATGTGCACCTCGTGCTACATGCCCAATTGCAAACTTTGACTTTATCTCCTCTAGAATAGTCAATTAATTCTCCAAGAATTATAAATTGCAATTTTAATACTTCTTAAATCTAAAATTAGATTTATGACAAGTATATTAAATTAAGCATTAAACTCATCATCACATAAATCTTCCAAAGACTTTATGCTCTACTTATTTTGCTTAATTTTGGGCTTAATGTATAATAAGTTATTTTATCAAATAAAGTAACCTATTATTTATTCCCAATTTGAAAATTAAATCATTTAAAATATTTTAATCCCAGATTATATTTTAAATATCCAACTTTTCAATTTTATTTTGATTACAATAGTCCAACTATTTAATCAACGATTAGTGGTACTATATATATTATAATGATTATAATAGTCCAACTATATAATCAAATATAATCCAAATTAATTAACCTCAATTACATGGATTACTATAATCCAATTATAAAATCAACTGTAAACTGAAATTAATTAATTCAAATATATTGATTAATATAATCCAATTATATATAATCAAGTATAATACATTCCAACTGTTTATTAAAACAACAATTTAAATATTAGTCCAACTAACATTTAATCTAATGACGAAATAATTTAAATGAGCGCGTATGGCGAGTAATTGAACGAGTATTGCAAATTCAATTCTTGCCTCCCACTATTTTTCGTCGAGCCTCTAACCCTCTGTCGAGTACTCGGGAAACCGTGTTTCCTAGTGGGCTAGGATCCCGTTAAATATCACACAATCTTGACTTTGGCCAACAACTTGTATGATAATTAACTAGGTAGATCTCTAAGATCAATTGGATCTCATCCAACTCCTAGATCCAGTAGGTGGACATCCAAGTCCTAAACATATATCATATATATGCCTATATATCGAATATATACCCTAACCTTTTTCCTCTGAATCAACTAGGCCTTGGCTTTGGCACAACAAACCTAGTGATCCCAGTCAAGCGCAGACCCATTGACATGGAAGCTTCGTAATCAATGTCAATGGACAAGAAGTGGTCTTGACTTTGGCCAACAAACCACAACTTGGACACGACACCGATATGGAACAAAGCCTCGTGATTAAAACACATCTTCGACGGACAAGGGCTTGACTTTGGCCAACAACCCATGCCAATCTAGGATCTTGAGCAAGAATCACTCAATGGAAGGAAAAACGCATGATATTTGATGAGGGTTTTTCGCGTGCAAATTGGCTACCAATTTTAATTATCTTTGTTAAGGTCTCATCATCATACACCCTTAAACATGCATTCTAAACACATAATAAAGCGCATATGTAAAATAATAATGATATACGGATGGATATTTTACACATTGATCCTAGATCAAATCTCTCTCTTTCTCTCTCCAGCTAGCACATGTATTTACTTCTACCCATTACACTACACTTCTAAAGAAACCTCATTTACATTGAGGGGAATAGGTGAGAAGAGAATACAAAGAATATGAGGTGATAAGGCTGGACTCGCAGGTCCAATTAATAAATCAAATTTATTACAACAATTTCTAAAATTGCCCCACCCTTCTAATATCCATCCGATATACATTATTCATGCATCACAACCATGTATTCATACAAGCATGTTATCAATCAATCTAATCAAATTAATTAATCTGATAATTAGTGATCATCCAATGTTCAAACAAAGATTTGATTTTGTTCGAGTCAAACTCGTATTGCGAACACGTACTCAAAGTACGATTCTACGAATTAAATTAAATTACATAATTAAATCCAATTTAATACGCATTTAATTCTAATTCACTATTTAATTCCAAATTAAATAACACACTTTAATAATAAACCCTTTTCGACTTAAATTCCAAATTTAATCGCTACGGGTCTCAAAGCCCGATTAATATCCAATATTAATTTAATTAAAGTCTAATGGGCTTTTAATTAATTTCTTAAGGCGTGGTCTTTTGGTCAACTCGGGTCAAACCCGAATAACCAAAATCCAATCCGGGAGTTACCCCATATGTCCATAAATTAATTTAGGCCCATTAGGCCCAATTAAACGTTAAAGGTTCATTAGTCGCATTTGGGCCTTTTGGAAGCGGTTTTGGGCCTAATTGGATCCAACCAATTTTGGCCTAAACCAACTTTGTACAACAAAGTCCAATAAACCCAATAACAACTTTAAAAGCCCAAATCCAATTTTAAGGCCCAATAATTTAATTCCAAAAATTCCAAATTTCCAATTAAATTACCTAAAGTGTATAGCATTATTAATTACCCAAATCAAAGTTTCCAAAACACTAAATTTGTCCAATTAATCATGCTTATCATCAATTAATCATGTCCAACATAATTTGATCAAAATCAAACCCAATTAACACATGCTAAAGTCTCGGCCATAAGGGGAAAAAAATGCCCAAATCAAATTCAATCCAATTGAACCCAATCAAACATAAATTCAACATCCCTAAATGATTTCCAAGTCATCCAATGAACAAAAAATCAAAATTCCAAGACAATATTAGGGTTCATATTTTCGGCCATCACAAGCAAATTGGGGAAAATTGTTCCAAACAATTTTTCATCAAATTGATCTAATCAATCATCAATTAAACAACATTTAAGCATTCTAAATCATCCAATTTCATTAAACATGCTCAAAATCAAGTTTACCCAAATTAAAGTTTTGGCCAACAATAAGCAAATTGGGGAAAATCAATCCAATTAATTTTTCTTCAAATTGATTACATATAACTCCAAGTTATTCATATACAAACATTCTTAAACAAACAATTTGTCAAAATCATGCTTAAATCAAAAAGCCCCAAATTTTGCTCAAGAACCCTAAAAACGTTTTATGCACAAATGGCTCAAGATACCATTGATGAGTTTCAATCAAGTCCCAAGGATCATAAATCATGCATAAACGAGTTGAATACATATCAAAGGAGGTGCGGAATAACTCACATTGATCGGTAGAGATGCAACAAAGACCAAAATCGCACTTCATGTTTCTGCCTCCCTCCAAGCTCGGCAATGGCAGTGAACTGCAGCTCCATTTTCGGCTTTGGGTGGTCCTCCATTGATGCTCCAAGCTCCAAGCTTATTAAGGTGATTCCAAGCTCATGAAGACACTTCCCTATCACCTTTGTATGGACTCATGGAGTGCTAGATCTCTTGTATTTTGCCATACTCACTGGTTTCTCCTCTGTCAAGGTAATGAGCAGCAGAAAAATGGGAGAGAAGAGGCGTAGGAGAGAAGAAGGGTTTTTGGCTCCAAAAAACCTAAAACTGTGAAGTGTGAGAGGGAAATAAAAAATTGTAATAGATTTATATTTTCCAAAAATAATAAATCATTACCACTTTTTAATTTCTAAAAGACAAACATTAAATGCTTTCTTTCATCTCTCATCAACTCACATCAATCAATCAAATGTCACATCACTCAAAGTGACATGTGATTTGACGCTTGATGTAACTTGCGATTTGACGCTTGATTTGACTTGCGTGCCGCACTCGAATTCGAAATGCGAATGCGCTCGCAAACAATCCCGGGCTCGGGTTCGCTAATTCCAAATTAACGAATTTTCCGTTGCGTCGTAATTAAATGATTACGCCTAGCGAATTCACTATTCACGTCGCTAACGAATTAATTCTAAATTAATTCGTTCGCCCGAATTAAAATCTAATTTCAATTCCGCGTCGAAATCTAATTTCGTTATAATATATCGAATATATTAATTTATCGATTAATTCCAAATTAATCGTTCTCTCTCTTTAACGATATTTTATCCGAGATAAAATATCTCCGTAATTAATCCCAGATTAATTTTCTCTCTCAACGAATTAATCCCAGATTAATTAAAGTGCGAGTCATACGTCATCGGTGAATCTTCAGGAACCGACCCATGAGATCTCCGGATATGTTGGTAGTAAATACGGTCGTCGGACTATCCGAACACGTAAATACCTCGTACTACGTTTATACCGATTTACAAGACAAGGTTGGCTTCTAGCAAAGCGCCATGCCTACCCAATTCACCAGAAATATTCTTACAGGAATATATAGATCTGTATCAAGCGTAGTATACCGTAGTATTGTGCATATCGGCCCAGTATCGGATAGTCACGTGCTAGGGCTGGGGCTGGATAAGTGTCTACCCCGTCCGAAGCACATATCGGATGCCTGGTAACATAGTCTCTATAATCGGATATTCATGACCTGGTCACAATATCCCGATTGGTTGCGCAACACTCAAGAGCACTAGTACCGTATCCTGCGTGACATCATCTCCACTATGACTGAAGTGATACTTCCGTCTTGACATCACACCCAATACACTATGACTCTCTGATAAACCCAGAAGTGGTGTACGCAGAACCGGTTAAAGCCCTGTACCACCAAGACCAAAGTCTACCGATTATCGCAAGTATTAGCGATGTAAGTCTCAGGTTAAGACCATACACACCTACCCTGATTTCGGCCTCCCATAGACACATAGTCATAATACCAATGGGATTCCGAGGGGTCTATCCAGAGCGAAGCTGTTTCCCGTACCATCGGTGAAACACGACCTCCTATCGCACTTGCATAAGTATCCAATACTTATATATATGAGAACTATGTCGTTGTGCCCTCACAACGCACACAAGTGCAATACTAGCCTATTCCGCATTATCGATGTCCAGTCTCGATAATACTCCGGCTAGGGATATTTAATGATTAATCCTTCGGGGACTGATACTGTCTCATATCATTCTCAGTCCAGGAACTAATCACAGGGACCTCTCTTCATTTATGTATCTATGGTGATCTAATCACAAATGATGAGAGTGCAATTTCCTTGTCACATAGTTAATTTGCTACAACAACACAATGATCTGTGCAAATAGTGACGCTATGGGTCATTTTGTCCAACACCAATGTCTCGCCATTTCCAACTCTAAGTTGGATCTCCCATTTATTGAGCCTTCTTTTGACTCTCATGGCTTGCATGGAGTTGTAAATATGAGTGGGACTACCAGTGTCTAACACCCATCCACTCTTTGAAATTTCCTACAAGCATACAACAAGCACAACTCTATACCCAAGAGGGGGTGAATTGAGTAATGGCCTAATATTGCGGAAATAAAAATTCATGCCAATTTTATACTACTAAGCTAGTAGATGTACCAATTAAGCTTAGGTCAAGTTTCTCAATCATAATATATCGTATAAATGCAAGCTTCTAAACAGTAAGCATATATGAAATAAAACATGCAATAAGTAAAGAGTTTAGGGATAAATAAAATTACACCGGTGATTTATTGTGGTTCGACTAACAATGCCTACGTCCACTCTCCCAAGCTGCCCTTGAAGCTTTCTACTAAGTTGAATCCATAACTTACATCGAGTTTTCTGTGGCTTACCCGCAACCAATAGTTTTGTCCCCTAGGTTCAATCCAAACCTTTACACAAGAGTTTTACAATGACTCACTCTTAAACCCTTACTATTAGTTTTATTCCTAGGCTCACTTATTATAACCTCTTACAAATTACCCTTTTAAGTATACATATCCAATAAGGGTCTTCCCAACCATAAGTGCTTGAATAATTGAAGTTTAATGTACAATTTGGGCACTTACAAAAATAATGAAGATTTAGTTTGAGTTGCTAACCCAAGAAATTTATGCTCACAACAAATAATATGAAGGTGTAGTGTGTGAGTTTGAGTAGGAGAGGGTATGAATATGAAGTGATATGTGCATGAGAATTAGATGCTTTTACAAAATAATTCTTCGAAAATTTTCTTTTGATGTAAGACCTGTATCATAATCCTTCTCTTTAAAAGAACATCTTTGGGATCCAATCAACATATTAAAATTTTTCTTTCCCAAAGTAAGTTTTGATACTTTGTTATGCAAATCATCAATCTTTCTATTCAAAACAATATTTTTGTTCATAATAGATTTGCAATCACATTTATTTGAGCTAGATGGCATGCTAGATATGCTCTTTTCAAGTTTTAGCTTTTCATCTTTTAAGCATGAGATTTTTTTTTCATGCATTTCTATTTTCTCAACAATTGATGCATGATTATTTAAAAAGGATGAATGCTTATTTTTGATTAATTTATGTTTTTTCCTAAGAAAATCATACAATTCATGCAATTCATTGAAGGTATCAAGCAATTCATCATATTCAATGGAATCATGTACTTTTTCTATAGTCGTTTTCCACTAGTAGATCAGCAATAGCCATGAAAGTGAGATTTCTTATTCCCTTATCTCTCTCCTCCTCGGATGAGCCTACGACTCTCTGATAAACCCAGAAGTGGTGTACGCAGAACCGGTTAAAGCCCTGTACCACCAAGACCAAAGTCTACCGATTATCGCAAGTATTAGCGATGTAAGTCTCAGGTTAAGACCATACACACCTACCCTGATTTCGGCCTCCCATAGACACATAGTCATAATACCAATGGGATTCCGAGGGGTCTATCCAGAGCGAAGCTGTTTCCCGTACCATCGGTGAAACACGACCTCCTATCGCACTTGCATAAGTATCCAATACTTATATATATGAGAACTATGTCGTTGTGCCCTCACAACGCACACAAGTGCAATACTAGCCTATTCCGCATTATCGATGTCCAGTCTCGATAATACTCCGGCTAGGGATATTTAATGATTAATCCTTCGGGGACTGATACTGTCTCATATCATTCTCAGTCCAGGAACTAATCACAGGGACCTCTCTTCATTTATGTATCTATGGTGATCTAATCACAAATGATGAGAGTGCAATTTCCTTGTCACATAGTTAATTTGCTACAACAACACAATGATCTGTGCAAATAGTGATGCTATGGGTCATTTTGTCCAACAATCTCCCACTTGGCACATAGCCAGTCACTCAAGTGTCCCACACCCGAACTATGTACGGTTCGCTCAAATTAATGAGGAAAGGTTTTCGTCAGCGGATTTGTTTGATAATCGTCTGACGCGATTTATACGATCATCACATCGCCACGATGTGTGATCCGAACGAATCAGATGATATAGAAGTATATATCTGGATCATCAATGAGACCTTTAATTCCTTAGCATGTACTGACGCCTAGCTCAGCTGCTAACAGAACTATATCTAATCTAATTAGATTTATTATCGATCCAAATGGCTTCTATTGCTGCCTCAGCTGCAGCAATAATCCGCATTTATTGTTTATTCGGCAACAGTTATCTTGCTCGGAATATTTCCAGCTCACTGTCCCAGTGTTCAAACTTTTATAGTACCGTATTATTTAATCGTTTGGAAACTTGCAGCAGTGATCCCAGTCACTTCAAGTTCTCCTTCTCCATAGTTTAAGATAGCATCTTTAGTTCTCTGAGATACTAACAGATGTTCTTAACTTCAATCCAGTGACTATCACTTGGATTTACCCGATTGTGACTCCATATGCTCGAAGCGTATGAGACACCAAATCAAGTACATTTTAAATGTACAATTTCCAGAGAGTGTTAACCAACTCCAAATCTATCCTAGTAGATCTTTATTCCTCGAATAAAGGTTGTTACTCCCCAGAATTCTACGGAGAATTTCTATTGAAAGCCAAGCTTTCATCAATTGATTTATGGGAATTTCACTATCAGTGCGCTCTCCCACTAACCTCCTTATATACACAAGAATTATTTCGTTTTGAGTCAAATCATAAACCATTATGATTATTTCAAAATGACAGTTCCAAGAACCTTATGCTTGCATTAATCCAGACATGGATCGAATAACCCGCAAACCTCGTTTGTTGGTTATACAAAATCGTCAGAATGTTATAAACATTCTCCAAAAGGTTTCCTTTTCAGGAAAGCGATTTTGATCTATAACTGACACATTTCATAAATGAAATACGCAGTTATCAACAAGCATCTTCAAAATGGATTTACCATGGCAACAGGTAAAAGGTTGAACCGTTATTAACACAATGTTGATAACGATACCTTTCCGTCAAAAGCCCGGCTTGTACGTTGGTATGTTGCCTTCCATGTATGTCTTCCCTGAAGACGTTTAATGTACCATAGGCACCATGCCTTGTGGTACAACAACTATTATCCAAAATAGTTGTTAAACATGGAATCCATTCCGGACTCATGGCACTTTCCCATAATAGGGAGTCGATACCTTGTATCACTTCCTCAAAACGTAGTCGGTTGGTATACCTTCATAAGATTGACATCTTTATGAGGTTAGATCAGAAACCCATACCCTAGGTTGTTTTCTGACTCTATCCGATCTACGAGTGTCTTGTGTATTTGAAGATTAATGGTATAGATTCATCATAGATGAACTATTTGTGTTCCATTAAGGACTTCGTGCCTTGAACTGTATTACTCCGATTTTCATCGAGTATCACTATCCTCCCACTGACCACTGCATATCGGTATTCCTCTCAGGAAAAACCGCATGGTGAGCAACAATCACATTGTTCTCATGTGAGATTTACAAGTACTATACTTAAGGTTTCCCTTAGGATAACCTATATAGGCACTGTTCCAATTTGGGTCTTTCAGTTTGGTATCATCCAAACGTTATGCCTGGCATACCCAAATTACTAGAAATGAGAAACCCCGTTTCTTTCCTATTCATATCCTATATGACATCTGTCAAACAGATTTATATGGAACCTTATTCTAAATAAGTTTTGCACTGATAATACATATCCTTTAGAAGGAAATAGTAGCTCAGAGCGACTCATGATTAGCCTTATCATGTCTAACATGATTCGGTTAATCCGTTCGGACACACCGTCACTTTGACGTGTTCCGGGAGGAGTCCTCATTTGAAAGAATACTATACTCTTTCAAGTATATAAGAAACTTATTGCTTAAGTATTTTCCATTACGGTCTTACCGTGACGGTATAATACTATAGCCGATCTGTTTATTTACTTCGTGTCGAAACTTCAAAAGTTTACGATCTGTGTTCTTCAAAAGAAACACATAACCATAACGTGATGCCACATCCGTTAAGGTCACGAAATATTCATGTTCACATCTAGCCTAGCTAGATATGGGCCCACTTACTTCACCATGAATAGGGCTCACAGATCGGTGGCCCTTTTACTATTACCAAGTAAATAGTATTTTAGGTACTTTACCTAATAAACTAGATTCGCAGACCTTATTTGAATAGTCAAATCAGTCCTAGTACCCACTCTTCAAAAGTGTGGATATACGAGTCTCGTTAAATTGTGTCCTAGACAACAATATCACAAATAAGTCTCTATTGATCAAATCAATTTGAGCTATTTATTTGTCATTTTATATGTTTGAGATTTTATTTATATTCAAAATATAAATTCTGTTATTTACATCTAATGTATTTATCTCAGTATCATCTTTATATAATAAAACACTTAGTATTCTATAATATAAAGGTTTTATCCGCAACGGATTAAACACTGATATAGAGATAATGTCTCTAGTCAAACTAGTTACATTATAACAGTTCATAATTTAAGTATATACCCAAAGGGTAGTTCCTAAACTCAGGTATCTACGGTCAAAACAGCGACTTTCGTCCCGTTTCCGATTCGCAGAGAATCTCGGCTTGAAGTTAGTATCCAGCTCATAGCGGATTCTGGGTGTGATGTCAAGACGGAAGTATCACTTCAGTCATAGTGGAGATGATGTCACGCAGGATACGGTACTAGTGCTCTTGAGTGTTGCGCAACCAATCGAGATATTGTGACCAGGTCATGAATATCCGATTATAGAGACTATGTTACCAGGCATCCGATATGTGCTTCGGACGGGGTAGACACTTATCCAGCCCCAGCCCTAGCACGTGACTATCCGATACTGGGCCGATATGCACAATACTACGGTATACTACGCTTGATACAGATCTATATATTCCTGTAAGAGTATTTCTGGTGAATTGGGTAGGCATGGCGCTTTGCTAGAAGCCAACCTTGTCTTGTAAATCGGTATAAACGTAGTACGAGGTACTTACGTGTTCGGATAGTCCGACGACCGTATTTACTGCCAACATATCCGGAGATCTCATGGGTCGGTTCCTGAAGATTCACCGATGACGTATGACTCGCACTTTAATTAATCTGGGATTAATTCGTTGAGAGAGAAAATTAATCTGGGATTAATTACGGAGATATTTTATCTCGGATAAAATATCGTTAAGAGAGAGAACGATTAATTTGGAATTAATCGATAAATTAATATATTCGATATATTATAACGAAATTAGATTTCGATGCGGAATTGAAATTAGATTTTAATTCGGGCGAACGAATTAATTTAGAATTAATTCGTTAGCGACATGAATAGTGAATTCGCTAGGCGTAATCATTTAATTACGACGCAACGGAAAATTCGTTAATTTTGAATTAGCGAACCCGGGCCCGGGATTGTTTGCGAGCGCATTCGCATTTCGAATTCGAGTGCGGCACGCAAGTCAAATCAAGCGTCAAATCGCAAGTTACATCAAGCGTCAAATCACATGTCACTTTGAGTGATGTGACATTTGATTGATTGATGTGAGTTGATGAGAGATGAAAGAAAGCATTTAATGTTTGTCTTTTAGAAATTAAAAAGTGGTAAATGATTTATTATTTTTGGAAAATATAAATCTATTACAATTTTTTATTTCCCTCTCACACTTCACGGTTTTAGGTTTTTTGGAGCCAAAAACCCTTCTTCTCTCCTACGCCTCTTCTCTCCCATTTTTCTGCTGCTCATTACCGTGACACAGAGGAGAAACCAGTGAGTATTTTGTGGCAAAATACAAGAGAGCTAGCACTCCATGAGTCCATACAAAGGTGATAGGGAAGTGTCTTCATGAGCTTGGAATCACCTTGATAAGCTTGGAGCTTGGAGCATCAATGGAGGACCACCCAAAGCCGAAAATAGAGCTGCAGTTCACTGCCATTGCCGAGCTTGGAGGGAGGCAGAAACATGAAGTGCGATTTTGGTCTTGTTGCATCTCTACCGATCAATGTGAGTTATTCCGCACCTCCTTTGATATGTATTCAACTCGTTTATGCATGATTTATGATCCTTGGGACTTGATTGAAACTCATCAATTGGATGTCAAGGCCATAGGAACGATTGTTCTAAATGTCCCTAATGGATTGTAAATTAATTTTACATGACTGTTATTATATACATTTTCTTATCAAACAATTAATATCGTTATAGATATCGGATAAAGAGGGATATAAAATAAACATTAAAGATAGTGTTTTATGTTATATGATAAAGATAACTATTTGATATGTGAATGTTCTTTATATAACGGTCATTATGTTTTAGAAATATATCGAGATGTCTTTAATATAGAGGAAAATATAAAAAAAAAATCTGAATTAAATAATATTGAATTATGACATATGAGATTGGGCCACGTAGGTGTTAGACGCCTATCAAAATTAGTGAAGGACGGTTTGGTTGAAGATCTTACCTTAGATCCTTATCTGATTTGTGAGTCATGTATCCAAGGAAAAATGACAAAGGCCCAATTTCTTGTTGTTGGACATTGTACTGAAGATTTATTGGAGGTAGTACATAGTGATATGTGTGGTCCATTAAATCATGTCGCTCATGATGGTTCAACTTACTTCGTGACTTTCACTGATGATAAGTCAAGATATGGATATGTCTATTTGATGAGACATAAATCAGAAATATTTGAAAAGTTTAAAATATTCTGAAATGAAGTTGAAAAACAAACCAGAAAATTTATTAAATACCTTCGATCAGATCGAGGTGGTGAATTCATGAGCGAAGAATTCAGAAGTTATTTAAGGGAGAATGAGATTCTCGCCCAATGTAGCCCTCAAGAACTCCTTAACACAATGGTGTCTCTAAGCGGAGAAATTATACTTATTGGATATGGTACAATCTATGATGAGCTATACAGATCTTCCATATTATCATTGAGGTTACACTTTACTTTTTACTACCCATATATTTAACAGAATTCCATCAAAAGTTGTTTCTACGACCTCATATCAGATATGGTACAGTAGAAATCCAAGTCTTAGATATTTAGGGATTTTGGATTGTCCCGCGTACGTTAGAATCGCCCAGCGGGATAACACTAGTACCCATGGGATAAATATAGGTACATTGGATATCTTGAAAATTTTTTGGGATATCAATTCCACGATTCTAAGCAAAGAAATGTATTTGTTGCTCGTTTTGCCACTTCTTGAAAATAGATTTTTGAGAGAAAGTGAGAACTGTAGAAAGATTGAACTCGATGAGTTTGATCCCAATAATTAGGAACCTGAGATGAAACCATAGATCAACTAGGTGAAAGATCTCTAACACATGTTCTACGTAGGTTAAATATGATATCAAAGCCTTCAGAGAGACTATTTTTAACGTCTTATGCGAGCCTTGATGTTTTCCTCTTGGAGGAAATAGATTCGACTACGTATAAACAGGTGATATTGGATATCGATTTGGGAAAATGACAGGAAGCCCTGAGGTCCGGGATGGATTTTATGCATGATAATCAAGTCTTGGACTTGGTTGAACTTCCTGACGGAGTTAAACCTATTAGTTGAAAATGGGTTTATAAAAGAAAGCGAGGGCACGATGGAAAGGTAGAAACATTTAAGGCCCAGCTGGTAATGAAATGTTACACTCAACATCATGGGATTGACTATGAGGAAACCTTTTCGCCAATAGCCATGCTAAAATCCATTAGGATTATTTTAGCCATTGTTATTTATCATGACTATGAGATATGGCAGATGGATGTGAAAACCACTTTCCTAATTGGATTCTTCGATGAAGATGTCTCTATGGAACAACCAAAAGATTTTATATCCAGTGAGACTTCATACTTGGTTTGTAAGCTCAAGAAGTATATTTATAAACTTAAACAGGCATCTCGAAGCTGGAATTGTCGTTTTGATGAGATAATTAGATTATCCGAATTCATCAAGAACGAGGAAGAACCATGTCTTTATAAGAAATTTCATAGGAGCATGATAATATTCCTTGTATTGTATATAAACGATATCATTATCATTGGGAATAATAAATGATTGATGCAAAGTGTGAACCCTGGATTTGCAAGAACTTTTCCATGAAAGATATGGGTGAAGCTTCCTATACACTAAGTATACCACTCTACCGGGATAGAGTAGGGAAGCTTATAGGGTTGTTGCAATCTACATACATAGATAAAATGTTAGAAAGGTATGATTTTACAAACTGCAAGGTAGTAAATGTATCTTTTCGATATGGCATACATCTTTCGAGGAAAATGACATCTCATATTGGAATATCTAACTTGCCATTTGTTTCTTATATTGTAAGCATTATATATGTTATGCTATGTAAAAGACTTGATATCAGTTTTGGCGTTAGTGTTACTAGCCGATATCAAACTGATCCGGGTAATGATCATTAGACAACCAGGAAACATACCGATATATCTTAAGGGTACTAAGGATAAGTTTCTAATATATGGAGAAGATGGGCTACAAATTAAGGTTTATACAGACTCCGACTTCCAGAGAGAACCTAATGATAGAAAGTCTACATCTGAATACATATTTACCCTTAATGGCAGTGAGGTTAGTTGGCGATGTTCGAAGCAAGGCTCTATAGCTAATTTCACCACTGAGGTGGAATATATAACGGAGCCATAGCATAGGCTAAAGAGCCGAGAGCGCATTCCAAGTCTAAACACATGGAAAGGAAATATTGCGTGATTAGAGAAATCATTGAACGAACAGACATAGTGGTGTTGAAGGTTCAAGGACAAGAAAACATAGCAAACCCGCTTACTAAGGCCTTACCTCCTAAGTTATTCGATAAGCATGTAGAGGAGATGAGACTTCGGTACCATCCAGATTGATCTACATGAGATCTTTCATTGCTGGCCATTTCCGAGTCTGTTGTCTATTTTTTTACTAGTATGGCTTGTTTTCTAACCTGACAGGCCGCTGTGATGGCTGCATCACAAAGTGTTAGTATGATATATGTATGCATGAGATGCATGAAATGTATGATGTGCTCAAAGACCAATGTATACTCTTCAAATCTTATTCCTACCACACATGTGGTAAGTCTATATCCTCCTAAGGTTTGTCTTAGTTTATGCGCCAACGCGAGCTATAAAAACTCGTTCTCCCATATGCTAAAGGTAAACTGTGATTACTTTGGTTTCGTTCCATCATTAAAAGATAAAGATCGCCCATTTACATAATGAATAAACCTAATATGAGGATTGTGTCATTGTCTAAAAGTGATGAATTGGACCTTAGTAATTATGGTTATTTTGGGGATAGGCTTAGAAATGTTTAGAGATATCTAAACGGAAAAAAACAAAGCGTACATTTTCTGGATGAAAATGAGTAGGGGTATTAGACTCATGTTTTGGCGCTCTTGGATCATAACTAGACTTGTTAGGCTTAACAAGGTTTGTGTACGAGATGGCCAATTATCATTTCAAAGTATTTGGCCCAATCATCATGAAATACAAACTTGTCTTAGTTTAAAAGGCCCAACAAGTTTTACATCTCATGGCAAAAAGTTCAACCAACTCCAAATGATTGGGGGCTCAAACACAAACATAAAGTAAGCTTCGATAGGATGACACATATGGGATTTCATGTGGGCTTAAGATGGTAAGGCTTAGGCTCTTATCTATGAAGGGTTGTCCACATAGGTCTCCCCACCCAATGGTTCAATCGACCAAGTGTACGTGTCTTTTTTATACCCAATGACATAAAGGGTTGTCCATAACTAGGTGTCCCCACCCAGGGGTTCAATTGACCAAATGAACGCAATGTGCCAATAAGTTATGGTTATCATTACATACCAATACATCGCCTTGAGTGAAAGCGATTTCTCGATATGCAACGCGATCGGGGTTAAAAGGGTATGCAAAAGATGAAGATATGGTTAAACCTCAATCTCACCATAAATACTACAAGGTATTTTTCAGTGTCGATTCTCTATCCCCAAGAGCGAAGTATTATTTACCGTTATCCCTATGACCTCGACGACCATTATACTATTGAGCTCGCAACTCGTAGAGAGTGCGGATAACCCCACAGGAGACTAACCGGAGAATAAAGGAGTCACCACCTAGTATGAAACACTATGAATGATTTAAAGCCGCACTACACCCTACGCAAGGTCTGACCTTAAAGTTTTTTAGGTTTAAAACGGTCCCTTACTGATATTAGTATAATATTTACGCTCAAAAAATATATCCCAATATTTTATAATACAAGAGCCTGCAAAATAGTTTATATAATGCACAATAGCTCAAACACAAATAATGAAAGCAACAAATAAAACGAATAAATATTCGGAAGTTATTACAATAATGAAAAATAGTAATCAAATAAAATGTTGCATAAATGTTGAAAAATTATTAAAGCAATGATGAAGTACTAATCAAATGGATCAGTATACTACGCGGAACCAGAATCATATAAGTATGCAAATAACAGATATAACAACAAAAAATCATTACATGCTTAAACTAGAAACTAAAAAGAACAAAAGCATGCATATTCATAACAGTAACGAGACGATAGATACATAATTACAAAAGCATAAACATGACAGAGACCCACGTAAATATCAATAAGTTAGCAGCACGTGCATATCAGTAATAAAATAACGGTGCAATGAGATATGATAATGATAGCGATGGAATAGCACTAAAATAACAAGACGCAATAATAGAATAACTCAATAATAGCATGATAATAAAAGGTAGTAATAAAATGATAAATGCGGTGAACGCGGTCTGTTATATGTATAGTCGGATGTATATGTGTGCATGTCCTGCAGGACATCCATACTGTGTTAGTACTCCAAAAATGCAAATGTGAAATAGGGTGCCCTCAATTCGTACCTCTAGATGTCATTTGGCTCGAAAACACTTTTGAAGACCAGAATGTTACTTGGATGCTTTGCTGGAAATGGGTTAACTCTCAAGGACTTATAGTTTGCTCACTGATTTCTCTCTTTCTCCCTTTTAAATTTTTAGGGTTTTGGCATATCAGTATTTCAATGTCTAGGGGGATCAAATGTTGTGAGTGAAGGTGGTTTGGGTACTAATTTATAGTGCTTAGGCTGAGGCCAAAGATGGGAAAGGGAGATAATATCCCATCCCCGTTTCTATTGATTTTCGATCTCCATAGTCAGTTATAAATCTATTCATATCCGGCCAAATATATACCTTGGGATATATATCAGGTAGGGCATAATCAGGTCCGTGATGTCAATGACTGAAGATCTGCTCACTCGATGACGGCTCGATATATGTCCGGTTAGACATGTATTTTAAATTGCATATCTAATCGAACATATATTTTGAATTACATGTTCAGCTGGGCATCAATTAGATCTCTTGATTGGAGGGATTGACAATCAACATACTCACTGATAACTGTTCTATGTCCAGTCGGGTATAAGGTTTCAAGTTTATATCTGGTCGGTCTTTCTGGGCTAAGAGAAGGTAGGCAAGATATAGGTGATATCCGACCAGTATTTGGCTATATCTTTTAGAGTTCCTTCCCCTTCTAGCATTCATTCTTACAACTTTAGAAGCTTTTAGAGGGTGTACCCATACCAGACTCATCTTCGGACAATTCGTAAAAATGCAATGTCTATAGAAGGTCTTCACTTCGTTCTTCATCAAAGTTTTGGACCTGATGGGTCGTCATCATGATCTCTGCTGGGATTACTGCCTCATATCAATAGGCCAATAAAAATGAGGTTTTTCGTGGAGTTTTTGTAAGTCGTCTGGTGTGCCCACATGATTTCTGGTAGTTCTTCACCCCACAAGCCTTTGCACGAAATGAGCCTTGCCTTTAAGTTATTCTTGTTTATCTTGTTTTCTTCTTCCACTTGTCCATTGGACTTGGGATGAGCAAATGATGCAAACCTCAAGGCAATCTATAGGTCAACACAGAGCTTCTTAAAGCCCGCACTGTCAAACTGTTTCCCACTATCCATGATAATGGAACGAGGAATCTCGAACCGACAGACTATATTCCTCTTTAAAAAGTCTGTAGTCTTCCTGTTAGTAATGGTAGACAGTGGCTCAGCCTCATCCCACTTAGTGAAATAGTCTATCGTCACAATGGAAAATTTGGCTTGCCCTCTGCCCGTATGGAATGGTCCAATGAGATCTAGCCCTCATTGGGAAAATAGCCAAGGACTAGACAGAGTTTTCAGCTGCTCGGGTGGTTGTTGGGGCACATTAGCATTCCTCTTACACCCATCACATTCACATGCCATGCCAATCCTGTCCCGATGAATCTTCGGCCAGTAATAACCTTGTCTGGGTTCTTTATAAGCAATCGATCTCCCCTAGCATGACTCTCATAGATACCTTCATGGATTTCCCTCAAAATATAATTAGCCTACTTGGTCTCCAGAGGCTAAAGATATGGCATCGTGTAGCCCATTCTATAAAGCGTCTCGTCAATGAGGTAGAAATGAGCACTCTGATACCTCAGATTCATGTCTTTCTTCTTATCTCCAGGTAAATTTCAAGACTTCAGATACTTTTTTATTGGGTTCATCTAAATTGGTCTTCTTCAGCCTCCACTTCCATCACGCTTTGGTCTCCCACACTCTTTGGCTCA
>SKCR01009781.1:0-23219 GCA_019454045.1 Zanthoxylum bungeanum
CACGTGTCGCCACGTCATCGCCACATCAGCATCAATCATTGAGTATCTAATCCTTATCTGACACGTGGCGGATAAGAATCTCATCGACCAATCAGAAGCCGCCACGTGTCACAATAATTGAAGCCTAACCACCTCGTCACGTGTCACCTTATCAGCTTATCCAGAATCTTCAAACAGACGAACCATAGCGTGCCACGTCGACAAAATCTGGCATAGCGACGCCAGAGGCCTTGGCGTCGCGACGCTGGAAGCCTACCGAGGCCTATAAATAGAGCTTCAAATTTCAGTTTTATGATATACCACTCTCTCTCTTCTATTCTATCTAAAGAGAGAGTTTCTCTCTAGATTCTTTTAGTTTTTTTTAGTTTTTAATTTTTAGTTTTGTAAATAATTTTAATTACATTTTGTAATAATAGTAATTAATTTTTACTTTTTACTTTTTACAGTTTTTACTATTTACCATGAGGAGGTAACTTCCCCAGCTAGGGTGAAAGGTAATTCTTTTACTGTTACTATTAGATTAATCTCCCTTAAAAATAATATATTCACTATTTAAAATATTGACTTATAAAGGATACCGCCAGATTGGTCGGTTGTAATTCATTTTAATCTGGTTTAAACCTGACTAAACAAGGATACCACCAGATTGGTCGGTTGGTAATTTAATTTTGGTTCCGCCTTTATGGCTGGTCGGACTTAATTTGACTTAATCAGATTACCGCCTATATGGCTGGTTGGAAAAAGAATCACAAGTTTATATATTATTTTATGGGAGATATCTAAAATAGTAAATAGTAAAAGTAATTCCTTTTACCTTAGCATTTTATTTTATTTTATTTTACTTTCCAGCTTTTACTTTATGTCTTTTACTTTTCAGCATTTTTACTTTATGTCTTTTACTTTTACGTTTTTACTAGCCCTAGTTATGTGTTAGTTATCTGGGGTTGTGATGAATTCTAATATCACCGGTTTATAAGGGGTTATTTTATAGTTTGGGTAATTTAAAGGTTTACTTATTAAGTCTTAAGCTTAATGCTTCTTGTTGTCTGATCACCAATAAGATTGATGTGGTAAATCTAAAATGAACTAGACATATGGATTTTAGGTTTCATCCTTAGACTTAATAGCCCACGATCTTCCTTGAGGACATATAAGCCTTTAATAGATTTCCTTACAGGATAAACATATACCTGTTGGGCGGGGGTAGCCATAATTGGAACTTAAACTTAATGAGTCCAGATAATTTGGTTGACATAGACATATGGTTCAATTGGGTTAAACTGGGTATTTGCGTCTGACCATCGACATAGGCTTTTGCATAATTTAATGTTCCAGGTTAGTAAACTGATTTATTACACAAACATAAAATAATCACTTCATCTTTTAAAAGATATTAGAATGATTCACAACCCTAGATCTTTGTGTGTTTGTTATTTTTCCTAAGTATTTTCTTTTGTATTTTTATTTATTTATTTATTTTGCAAAACCACTTTCAACCAATCAAACAATCATTCTCTTCTCCATTTAATTAGATATTTGTAAATAAATAGATTCAACATTTAATAACAACAGTAGGAATTAAGTCCTTGTGGGATCAATATTTTTATACTACTTGAACGATACGTGCGCTTGCGTTATACGTGTGTGTTTATGCCGGTCAGTTGCGTACATATAAGCTAGTCTTATATGACGAACTTGTTTGGACATAGAGATTCCCACAATATGAAGTGTACTCAATGAGTACTTGGGTAGCCGATAATGTTTGATAGTAAATAATATTTGATATTATATTTATCCATTAAAATAATTAAGTGTTATTGGATAACATTAATTATTTACTTTGACCCAATTGGATTAATCCAAAATCACACAAGGTCTTTGTTGTAATTTCATAAATATCTCTACCATTGGAGGATATTTTGGTAATTACAAAATATGTAAGGCTTGATTTAAATGGATTAAATCAAAGTGGTAGAAAATGAATTAATCAATTTGATAAACTTTGTCTTGATTTAATTGGATTAAATCAAAGTGGTAGATAAAGGTGATTAGTCACACCTAATTATACATATTTGGAAAAATTGGATTAAGCCCACCTAAAAGTTGATTAGAACTTTTATTAATTAAAAATTACAAAAGCTTCACTATAAAAAGACAAGCTTGAACAAGATTTTAATTAAGCTTGTAAAAGCTAAAACAAGCAAGAATTAAATATATTAGGCTAAGTAAAAGAAGTGTTAAGAGAAGCTTTGAAAGTTCTCTACATTTTACAAAGTGTTTAGAGAAGCTTTGGAAGTTTTCTACATTTTTCAACAATGAGAAGAAAATTGGATCTTGGAATCAAGCTTGCTAGGTATGTTTGATCTTTTCTAAAGCTATATTTTCATTAGCGAGTTGTTTTCATTAGCGAGTTGTTTTCATTAATGAAACATATAGTGATGTATTATGTATTGGATACATAATAACATAACTTGTTGTTGAAATTAGGCTAATAAATTGTGTATGGATGTTTTGGAAGCATAAACACAATATCCTTGTAATTGGGTCAAATATGTTGGGCATGGAATATAAAATTAGAGTTTGGAACTCTAGATGATAGCTTGGAGCTACGACTACCATTCTAGAATCACTTGACAACCTTTGAGTGACCTACAATTATTTATGAGTCACGTTATTGTGGGATTCTATTTTGGTTTATGTTTTGATTCAAAGAAAAACATATATGTATTTAGAATACATATATGTTTGTTGTACAACATGTGTGATGTTGGTTTTGATGTTAAAATTGAATTTTAGATGTATTGAAATATTTGGAGAAAATTAGAAGTGCTTTGAATTGGATTCCAAGGAAAATTTGCTCTCTACTAATATTGTACACATGAAAATATCACGACTCGGATCTCTGATATCGCGACACTCAATACTCAAAGTTGTGGGCGTCACGATGCTCACCTCTACGCATCACGATGCCAAGCATTCACAGATTGGGAGTTGCGACTCCCAAGCCTGCGCATTGCGACACGCCGAATGTTGTTTCTCATGAGAGTTAAAACTTAATTTTCTCCGTTCTAGAGTTTTCGAACTCCAATTAAGCACTAGTTTTTTCTTATCGACTCATAACATAATATAATTTTCCGTAAAATTATTTAAAAATACACCAATGTTTGATATTTATGGGTCAATGTTGGGATATATACCCTAGAGATTCATGTAATGTAAATAGAATTATATTTTATGAAATAAAAAGATGCAGTATTCATTTATTAAAGTGTTTATTTTATATCGCATATTCAAAATTATCTTCTTTACCCTTCATTACTAATGTTCCTTCAGACTTAGTGTATGAGTGTCATACACGGATTTAAGTCTGAAGTTAGTAATCTAAAATAGTCCATAGAGAGCAAATAAAGCGGGTATTTTGTTTACTGTTTATTTGTAGCTTCGGTCTATTCAATAATTATATGGCGACCTTTATCCGGGATCGTCCACGTGGTGACATGAGAATGAAAACACCTTATATGATGTGATCATATATGACTAAACCCAAATAGAAATGGGCTTCTTATAATATCCGTCAAATAAAGAAATTCATTTCATTTTACTAGATGGTCATATATGAATTGATCTAAATCCTGAGTGTACTATGAACTCCTACATGGCAGGATATATCATTTGATTTACAAAGGTGAGATTGGTTTAGCGATCCCGACCAATAGCTACGTATTTTGGGGAAATGGTTTGGTGTGTAGCTGAGGACGTTTTACATAGATATGGAGTTCACTCCTTCATGCGAGAAGTAAATAAGTATCTTTCTTAAGGATTGAACGATTAAAGTGCTCAAGTATTTCGATTACGAATATAAAGATTAACATTTATAATGGTTATGAATAAATGGTTTATTAGAGAATCAATGATACTTAAGATAAAAATAATTAGAGGGGTATAACAGATATTATGACATGGCTCTAATTATGAGATACTCGTGAAGGGCCAATCTGTATATAATGACTATATCGATGGACACCAATGTAGTTCAGCATATATTATCTTTCTACGAAAACCAGAGTATAGCTTCAGATTTTTAGTGGAAAAACCTGAAGTTAATAATTAAGAATATTTAATTAAGAGTTTAATTAATATTTTGGGATTATCGAAGCTCGGAACCGTAAGTCTATTTGGTCCCCGCGCTAGCTCAATGTACTGTAACATATTAAATATAATTGGTTATCCCAATTATATACTCACATGTATGTGTGTGTGTGTGTTTATATATATTATTAATATGATTAATATTATTATTTTGTCACACTTGAAACTATTTATTAATTTTAATATATAGTTTTATAATAAATAATTATATGATAATTATTTATTATAAGTTATTGAATTATATAGTATAGTTTAATAAATGTTTAAATTATGTATTTCCACAAATTGGTTTTTGGAAATCTTTTGGTTGGAATAGAAGTTATATATTTAAAAAGGTAATAACATATTTAATTTTGTAACATCCTTTTGTCCTGATGATGACATTAAATAAAATATTGATGTTTTAAAATTTTTTGGATTCCAATCCTAGGGCTGGCCGAATTTCTTAATGAGAGACGGGAAAGGTTTTGTTTAATTTTCGAAATCAAAACCTTAAGTATAGAAAGAATTTTTTTCTATTTATAAAAAAAAACTCATTCTAAACCCTAGTCACCTTTTCATGTTCTAAATTTTCTCTCAAAAATTGAACAAAAAGAAGAACAAGAAAAACTAAAAGTTGTTGTGTGACAATTGTTTAATCTCTGAAGTATTTAGAGATTAATTTGTGAGTTTAGCCCACACAATTCTCTGTTAGTTGCAAGACATAGCATGGAAGGCTATTTGGTGTCGAACCAAAAATCAACTTCATTTCTTTTCATTAACCTCATGGCAGTGAGCATAGTTTGCTCACTGCCGCCACTTACTTTGTGGTTTCGGGGTTCGGTTTGATTTGGTTTTAATCTAGAAAAATTAGGGAATATTAAAGGGTGTTTCAAGAGTGTGGGGCTATTTTGGCGAAAAATCAGACTTGAAACATTGGTGTGGTTCACGCAAAAGAGGGCAGTTTTGGGCAGTGCGCTAGGCGCATTTTTGGTCCAAAACATTCCAAATCTAAGCCGTTGTTTGCGAGCTGTTCCACGTCTGAAATTTTATTAAAAACAGAAACAAAATTTTAATGAAGGAGCTGACTACATTCAGCCAACCAAAGGGAATGGCTGAAAAATGTTTCAAGGCTGATCTCGGGTGCCTAAGGTGTTTCCGCACTGCTAGGAAAGTGATTCCTACAATTGGTATTAGAGCAAGATTGAAAAGTGTTCCTAACCCTTCTCTTTTACATATAAAGTTACTATTTTTATTTATTTATATGAGACACAAATTATTATATGCATGTTTAGATGATTATGCATATATTACTGTTCATGAGATGAATGTATATTCTTGATTCATTTGATTAATAGTTTTTGCATTGATCGTAAATTTTTCCGGCTCTTATTTTATGTTGTTTTTGGTTTTACGAATGTAAGGCCATAAGACCTATTTTACAAGTGTTGTATATTTTATTTTCCTATGTAAAAGTTTCATTCTTTTTAATTTGGAGCACATTGGCAATGAGGACACTTATGAAGTATTTGATTAATGTTTGGTAAATGTGGATCGTGGATGTGAGAAGCTATGGTAAGCATATGCATGGTGAATTCACCGGCGACGTGTGGAGGTGATTACCACGTGAAAGCATGTCGTACTAGCTAAAGTGCTAATATGGTCTGTAGTGGGCACATGACTACTTGAAACAATATATCCATATATTACGAATGTTATACTCTAGGAACATAATTTCCGTAAGACAATCCATGGAGTCAAGAGTTGAAGACCAATGGATGCCTTTGAATTTTTTTACTAATTAGATTGGTATATGGAAAATAAGATCCCAATCAATGCAAAAATTATTTTTATGTTATATGTATGCTTAAATTCGAAATGATTGAATAATATGTTGTTAGGGTTGGTGCTTGGAGTGGCAATCCAGATCGTATTTATGTCCAATTCATGAATACGAACAATGCTTTTTTTCCATAATATTACTTATTTAATGGTAGCACCTCTTGTCTTTTATAGAAATATTTGATCTAATTACGATTGTATATCTAATTATGATTAGATTGAAAGTAAATCTGATTTAGTGATACGTGTATATTAGACAAAGACCCTAGGATTTACAATGTAGTGCACAATTACAACATAGTTTGTAATTGACATTGGGAAGCGTCACTATAAGTTTTATATCCTTAAATAAAGTTCTTGGTCAAGATTTACTAACACAGGTCGGTTAGTAAAATCCGCTGAGACCAGTACATGTCGTATATCGTGACTTGGTCAGATGGTTTATCCCAATGAACCATGAGTCTTGGGAGATTTGTATAGATATGTAGGTGTTTATTTGATAAACACTGAATGACTCACTGAAGATTTCCTAATAGATGGTACACCAACGTCAATATGAATCTTCTCGAGTTGAGCGAGCATAGTGGTCATTCGACTTGAATAATACAGATTATTCATAATACTTCACCGGATTAAATGAGTTAATTCGAATCGTTTAATCAGTTAAACGAAAATACATGCATTATGGGCGTTTCGGTCAATTAATAATTAGTGTGTATCTGTATTTGATAAAAATTTGATTTGATACATATTAATTATTTGTCAAATGAGACTTTGACACATGTCATTAATATATGTATTTGTTATTTAATGTAAATAAAAATACATATATAATAATAATCGCATTAATTTATTATTTAGGAATTTAAAAGTTAAATATCTAGATAATTAAATTATTTCAATATTACATAAATGTTATGCAATATGTTTGATAATTATTGGTTACATGCGGCATGATTTTATTAAGCTTAAAGTTTACAAATTGGATTTGTCAACTTAAGGCTTATTATTGTTTAATTAGATTAAAAATGACCAAATGACCAAAATACCCTTCACCCCCCTCCTAAGTCGGTTTTGACCATTATTTAAAGTTGGAAAATTTTGTTTTCTTCAACAATGAACCTCCATGTCCGAAATCCACCTCTATGAAAGCACCCAAAAATTTCTTGAAGAGTCAATGAAGAAATTCAAGAAAAAAGTTTAAGGAAATTACAAGATTTGGAGGTAATCTTCAATAATCTTAAACTTAAAAAGCTTGTTTCTTGTTCTTGAATATCTAGAATAGTTCTAGGGTTTCTTTCTTTTTTATATTTTGGGGCTTTTTGATTTGGAGGATGGATTTGGAGGCTAGATGCATGTGTGAAGTTAGATTGGATAATATTATTGTAATATTAGTTCAATTTTGTCATTTGATGACTTGTTTCCATTCTAGAGTGCTATGACCACTCTTGTAACTCCTAGAATTGTTCTTTAGTTTTTCATAGGTGGTGGCTCTGGTTGGTGTTAATATTAATATGATTAATGTTGAGAAAATTGGATTTAAAGCATGAAAAATGATATTTTTGTTACAAAATCAGATCTGGAAATTCTGTGTTTTTGGTGATGAAAATTATGTTGTATAAATATATTGGATGTGTTTTGGTCATTGGAACAATTTCCGGAAATTGTTTCGGAGTTGAAATATAGGAAAACGGCGAAAAACAGCGTTACCGAGTGAGTTTCAGGCTTACCGGGTGTCTACTGTCCAAACAATGAATTGGCCATTGTTTGGGCAGTCCATGAACTTTCCAAGCACTATTGGAGCTGACCTGGGCAGCCTCCATGTGTGTTGTTTGGTCGGTTCGGACAAAAACGCGTTTTATGGCATTTTGCGGAAAAACGTTTTCGTAAATATTTCACGATGTTTCTTACCTATTTATGTCGTTATTTGATATCGAATAAATATTTTTAGGTGAAATATGAATGAATTATTCATATTGGATATTGAATAATTTATATGGTAATTTAAAAAGTTTTAAAATTATGATTTCACCCGAACCGCGAGCTTCCGCTGCGCCCGCTCTAAAACACCAACAGAATGGCCCTAGAGTTTGTATTCTGCAAAGATTACAGTTTGATATACTAGCTTATAGAGCCTATTGTAGACTCAGGCGAGTTTTCAGAAATCTTTGTTCTCTAATTTTGATACAGTCAGATTGTCTGATTTTATCAAAGTGTAGAGAATATATATTTGATATTAGGGTCAATGGGAGTGCACAAATTTTTTTCTAGTATTATGTATCCTAACGACATTATCATTATTAATTTAATAATGAGATGTTTGTAAGGTAAATGATTTACCTAAGTCTTCTTTTCTCCGTGATAGCAGTAAGAGTAGTCTCTGTTATATTTGATATAAAGTTTCATAAACGATATAAAACTAAGACTATTTGTGAGAAACTCTTATTAGTCGTACATTAGTTATGATCTAATAAAGGACAAAACAAGACTATTTGTATGACAGTTATTATAACTATTTGACAGTTAGTGTGTCTCTTGTATATGGTATTTATCTTTCGTAAATGATGATTCCTTTGTCGAAAGAGAAATGGATTAGAATATCTAATTAATCTTATGCATTATAGGATGATGGCATAATGAATACTATATTATGTACAATTAAAGATATCAATTTAATTGTAATTGTCACGAGTTATTTTGATATGCTGCAGACCATAGGATGTGTCTTGAAATATGTTCTTTATTATCCTTGAGATATTATGAACAAGTTTCTTATTAATGGAGAATATAATCAACAACCATTAGGGTCAGATTAATTTTGAGTCTAATTATGACATTAGATGGTCTATGTCATATAGAGTCAGAAAAGATGCAGTGGGAGTGTCACGGTTGATTCTACTGTATTAGTGGAATTCATTGCAACTTATGAAGTATTGACTTATAAAGTTGCATAGTGACCTTATGGATTAGAAGTTTTGATATTAGTGTTGTGATTGCGGTTGTCTGCATAATATTTGGATTTGATCATTAAATACATAGACAACTTAGTACCTATAGCACAATACTGATAGCACATCTGAGTCATATTGATGTAGAACTTGGGTTCTACAAAATATGAATGATGTTAGCTAAGGAAAATAATTGGGTTTGTTAGACAGACTCAATTTTTATTAGCGGGCTTACTTGTTGTTGCCTACCTTTTGAGTTCTAGGTGAGCTCTTGAGGGCCATGAGTATTTGATACACATTTAGATGTGTATATGATATCGTGGATTGGCACTAGAGAAAGTGAGAGAAATTGTTAGGGTTGGTGCTCAGTGTGCCAATCTGGATCGTATTTATGTCTGATTCATGAATACAGACAATGTTTTTTTTCATAATATTATTTATTTAATGGTAGCACCTCTTGTCTTTTATATACATATTCGATCTAATTACGATTAGATATCTAATTATGATTAGATTGAAACTAAATCTGATTTAGTGATACGTGTATATTTGACAAATACCCTAGGATTTACAATGTAGTGTGCAGTTACAACATAGTTTGTATTTGACATTGGGAAGCGTCACTATAAGTTGTATATCCTTAAATAAAGTTCATGGTCAAGATTTACTAACACGGGTCGGTTAGTAAAATCCACTGAGACCAGTACATATCGTATATCGTGACTTGGTCCTATGGTTTATCCCAATGAACAATGAGTGTCGGGAGACTCGTATAGACATGTAGGTGTTTATTTGATAAATACTGAATGACTCACTAAATATTTCCTAATATATGGTACAACAACATCAATATGAATCTTCTCGAGTTGAGCGACCATAATGGTCCTTTGACTTGAGATACCACAGTGGATATATGAGTTATCATCCACACTTTGATGGCAGTCACGTCACCGATCTATTTAGATCAGACCTCCGCCTGTTCGTTGGGTGTGGACTGATGCTCATGATATCCAGTGCGTATCAAGATAGAATCCATAAGTCCTGTGTACAAGGCATAGGTATCCTACACGTGTTTATGATCTAGTAAATCCATGGATGTGGTATAACTTCGGAAGCAAGTTCCGAGTGTTATTTAGAGATCATAAATTTGAAAGTCGACTATATTATACCATAAAAATTTGACGTTCTTATCCATATTCTATGTATAATATGGATAGCATGTGACAGAGGGATTATACGTATGTAATGACCCCGACTTGCATAGTTTAGCGAGATTATCTGTGGTCATCATAATTCATGAGTGGGTGAATTATGGACACGAAATTGGATTTCGTGATGGATAAACTTAAACTTAGAGAGTCCCACAATATGAAGTGTACTCGTTGAGCACTTGGGCAACACTTTATGAATAATATAGATTATTCATAATACTTCATCGTATTAAATGAGTTTATTTGAATCGTTTAAACGGTTAAACGAAAACACATGCATAAGGGCATTTTTTGGTCAATCGAAATTATTGTGTATTTGTATTCGATACATAATTTGATTAGATACACATTAATTAATTGTCAAATGAGACTTTGACACATGCCATTAATATATGTATTTGTTATTTAATGTAAAAAAATATACATATATAATAATAATTATATTAATTAATTATTTAGATATTAAAATGTTAAATATTAAAATAATTAAATGATATCTATATTTCATAATTGTTATATTATATGGCTAAATATTATTGATACATAAGGCATGTTTTAATTAAACTTTAGGTGTGCAAATTTGATTTGCTAACATAAAGTTTAAATTTATTTAATTGAATTAAATTAAGAAGTTGACTAAAATACCCCTAGAAAGTCGGTTCTTGCTTTTAAAAGGAGAAAAAAAAATTCTTTTCTCTTCTTGGCTATAGCATGGCCAAAACCTTCTATCCAAATACACCTCCAAATTTTCTTGATGATTCAAGAAGGAAAGGTGAAGAAAATCAAGAAAAAAGTTAAGGAGTTAGGAGAATTAAAGGTAATTATTTACATCCCTAAGCTTAGAAAGAATGTTTCTTATTTCTTGATCATCTAGATAGATTATATGGTTTCTTCAATTCTTAAGAATTTGGAGCTTTTTGATTTGAAGGATGGAATTGAAGGCTTGGTGCATGTGTGAAGTAGAATTGAAAGATATCAGTGTAATATTGATTCAATTTGATCATTTGATGATATGTTGCCATTCTAGAGTGTTATGACCACTCTTGTAATTCCTAGAATTATTCTTGGGTGCTTTATTGGTGGTGACTTGGATTGGTGTTGTGATTAATTTGATTAATGTTGAAAAAGTTGGATTAAAGCATGAAAATTTGATTATTTTTGTTACAAAATTAGATCTGGAAAAACTGGGTTTATTATGATGAAAATAATGTCATATGAATGTATTGGATGTGATTTGGGTGTTGGAACATTTGCCGGGGAACCTTTTCGGTGTTGAAATATGCGAAAACGGTGAAAAACGGCATTACCGGGTGACTTTTGAGCCAACCAGGTGACGGCTGCCCAAACAGTGAATTGGTCACTGTTCGGGCAGCCCATGAACTGCCCTAGCACTATTGGGGCTGACCTGGGAAGCCCTCATATGCATTGGGTGGTCGGTTCGGTCATAAACGAGTTTTATGCCATTTTGCGGAAAAATGTTTCCGTAAACGTTTCGCGATGTTTCTTAACTATTTATGTCGTTATTTGATATCGAAAAATATATTTAGGTGAAATATGAATGAATTATTCATATTGGATATTGAATAATTTATTCGGTAATTTAAAAAGTTTTAAAATTACGATTTCAGCTGAACTGCGAGCTTCTGTTGCGCCCGTACTAAAACTCCAACACATTTCATATAACTTAGGGTGCCTACTCTTACATTTTCACATGCCATAATATGTTTTGGATGCATGAATATTCTAGACATAAAATATGATTTTATGTAATTTAAAAGGGTTAAATTGGAATATGATATGCATGAAAATGAATTAATTCGATTAATTGGTTTAATAATTTAAAATTGGAAATTATAAAATTATGGGCTTTATAAGTGCATCTTGAATTCCATTGGTATATCAGATGGAAATCCAGACTTAAATTCCGTAACTGATTCCGAATGGATAGTAGTGTGGTCTACACTCGGTATATAACTCCACGTACCATTGTAATTTATCACACATATATATTAATTAAATTGTTTAATTAAACTATTGTCCAATTTTGAATTTAATTTTTAAACTTGTTAGTGAACCAATATTTTAAGAGTTAAAATAACTTAACTCACTAAAACATAACTTAATTAAATTAGTTTAATTGATTAAAATAATTAATAGAGACTAATAGATATTAGTGAATTAAAATTTTAAGAGTTAAAATTAGTAAGATCACTAATAGTAAACTAGTGTAAATGAAAGTTATGTTTTACCCGCACATAAATTTATAAACACCACTGAATTAAAATATTAGATATTTTAAATGTAAACCTTAAAATTGAAATAGTGAGTGGGAGAGGGATATACGATAATATATCCCGCTATCTCCATTGTTAGTCCGAAAATATGAGATTCAAAAGGCGCATTGAGACGGCTTTGTTTTCGTCCCCCTACGAATGGTGTTCATTTTAGGACAATATCAAGTTTGGATTCCGAGAGGATATGGACTCTAGATGTATCTGGTGAACTGACCTACCCTACAGTTGCACTTCACAAATTAAGTCTAAGGGTTCCGAAATAACGGGTTACACTCACGAATGAATGATTAAATGTTAATCGAAATTCCTTGATTAAATGTAACACCTCTGGTGCAAAGATGTTACCGACAGGTGATGGATCCTCACCACCACCCTGAGCCTCTAACCATTTCTAAAATTTCTTGACATTTAATTTGACTATGTTATTATAACAAATATTTATTAAACTATTTCATGGAGTAATTAGTGACGTACGAATAAACTTACTGAATTTAAATAAATACTTATACTTTATATCTGTAATATTATATACATTTAGACTTGACTCACGACTGGCGTAATCACACGCGTATAACGCAAGCTCATGTATCGTTCAAGTATTATAAGAATATAGATCCCACGATGACTTAATTTCTACTGTTGTTATTAATTATTGATTCTATTTATTTACAGGTATCTAATTAAAGAGAGAAAATAATGATTGCTTGATTGGTTGGTTGAATGTGGATTTGCTAAATAAATAAATACACAAAAGAAAATACTAAAGAAAATAAACAAAAGACTCAAATATCTAGGGTTATGATTCCACACAATATTATTAAAAAGATGAATTGATTCTCTTATATACGTGTAATTAATCAGTTTGCTAACTTAGAGCACGAAATTATACAAAAACCTCTTCTGATGGTTAGACAAAAATACCCAGTATAACCTAATTAATCATATTCCTATGTTAACCAAGTTATCTGAATTCATTAAGTTCAGGTTCCAATTATGGCTACCTCCGCCCGACAGGTATATTCCTATCATGTAAGGAAATCTATTAAAGGGTTATTTATCCTCAAGGAAGATCGTGAGCTATTGAATCTAAGGCTGAAACCTAAAATCCTTTTTCCAAGTTCATTTTAAGTTTACCACATCAATCTTATTGGTGACCAGGCAACAAGAAGCATTAAACTTAAGATTCAATAAAGAAACTAAAGAATTACCCACTATATAATTGAATCAATTATTAAGCTTGTTAATATTGTGTTTCATCACTTCCCTAGAATAAAAAGAAAATGATGGGGTTAGGGGATCCACATTTAATATTTCAAACCTAGGAATCTCACTTATTATAATATATAAATTATTTTATGTTCTGCTTTTTCAGGAATTAATAATGTCAAACATATAAAACCAGCCATATATACGGTAATCCATTTAGTCCAATTACCCCAACCATATAGGCGGTAATCATCTATCACATAAAGACCGGCCATATAGGCGGTAAAGTAATTTATATTTAAACCGACCAAATAGGCGGAAACATAGTCTGTCATTAATTAGTCCGGTTATATTATAATTTATATTTTATAATTAAGTGAGATTTACCTAGTTAATCACATTAAATGTTTCACCCTTCCCCCAGCGGAAATTTAATTACAAAACATAAAAGAAAAGTAAAGAAAATAAAATATTACTATTACTGAAAATAAAAATACATAATTAAAATACTGAAAATAAATACACATAAGATGCAATTCTTAAATTCCTATTAGAAACCTAAGGAAAAAATGAGGAAAATGAAATCAAATCAAATCTAATTTATAGACAAATTTTTCTTCTGCGCGTCGCGACGCTCAAAGGTCTGCGAGTCGCGACGCCTGATGTGGCAACGCGACAGACACGTTTTGCACAACTATCTGATGATGTGGGACGCGGAATCTGTCGGCCCAATAGAATGTTGACATGTGGAACGCGGTTTATTAGTCCAATGACATGTTGACACATGGCGAAAAGTGATTCGCGGATGGTGATGTGGCAAGTTGACTCGACATGCCGCTGATGTGGCTGACACATGTCACACACGTGGATGACACGTGGCTGACACATGGCACGCGATTGATGCGATCCAATCGGATGATGACACGTGGCACAATGCACGTTAGCAGATTGGTTGTGATGTTGACACATGGCAGGTGCACGTTAGCAAATGCGCATTTTAGCAAACTTCTCTGATTATGACACGTGTCTGGTGCATGTTAGCAGTCTCCAATGTACATTAGCAGATGGCGCATTTTAACACGGCGTATTTTATCAAATGGCATATTTTAGCAAACGGCGAATTTTAGCAGGAAATTTATATTTTTACCCTTTTTGTCCGTTTTCCGTAGTTTTGGCCCCGAATTGCTTCCAGTAAGTCCTGAAACCTTGTTTATCTACAAAATAACACAAAAAACATCAAAAAATTCATAAAACCAAAGAAACTATACAAAATATTAGGTTAAAAGAGTGAGAAATAGTGATATATTTACCACTCATCACACCCCAAAATCTAACATTTTGCTAGTCCTCGAGCAAAACAACAAAATAAAATAACATAAACATCTTTAAAATAAAATTAAACTAAGCCACTTTCGTAGGGATCACGGTTGCATTTAGCATATGCAACAAGCCTTTAAACCCTATGTGTCCCTAGTGAACGAGTTGTAGTCTCGTGAGGGCTTAGAGTGACGAACAAGAGAAAAGAGAATAAACAAGTTAATGACTAAACAAGTGAAACTCCTTATCCAAGTTAGTAGTTGTTTTCTTTCTTTCTAATTTACCGAATAAGTAAATTCTCTGATTATTTTTACCATTCTCCATATACATAGCTAACAAGGTATTAATCAACTCATTGTGCCCACAATATTCACAAGTGTAGTTGAGAAGAGAGTAATATTTTTGTCCTAAAGTTATATCAGAATTCACACCTTTTTTAGTAATGGAATATTTTTCTGATTTTGTTTTTTTGCGAAAAGTAAATAAAGCAACATCTTATATCCATGTAGATTTGGGGCTTTTGTGTTTTGAGCATGAAAATTTTAGGGTTCATGAGACTAAAATTTGAGGCTTTTGTGTTTTGAGCATGATTTCTTCAAATTGATGCTTTGGGCATGCTAGAATATGCTAACTTAGAGTTATGCATGATTACATTCGAAATAAATTGATTGGATCAAAAAAATTAAAAAAATGTTAGCATGGCCGAAAGTAGCAGTGCATGGGACTGCAGTTTTTTATTTTTTGTAACATCATTGGATGTGTTTAAATGCATGTTTAAATGTTGATTGTTGGTTTGATTGGATTGGAATCAAAGTCAATAAAGTTTATGTTAAAATCAAAGAGCATGTTGAGCATGAAATGATGAATTTAGGATTCAATTTGTGTTGAGCATGAAATGATGTGTTTTGGCTTCAATTTGTGTTGAACATGAATTGATGGATTAAGCATGATTAATTAAGTTAATTGGTATTTTGGAAATATTGAGTTTAATTAATTAATCAAGGCTAATACACTTTAATTAATATAATTGTGATATTTGGAATATTATAATTATATTAATAAGCCTTTAATTATGAATTGGGCTAAAAGTGTGTATTTGGGCTTAATGGGCTTGGTTTGACTAAGTTTGGTTTTGGACTTTTGGATTGGATCCAATTGGGCCCAAAACCAATTCCATAAAGTCCAAATATATCACTTGACCCTTTAAAGAATTTAATTGGGCCTAATGGGCTTAAATTAATTTGTAGGCAATAAGGTGATTCCTATTGGGCCTTGGCATTTTGGGTTTGACCCATTATCGCCAAAGCCCATGCCTTAAGAATTAATTAAAAGCCCATTGGACTTTAATTAAAATGACATTGGATGTTATTGGGCCTTTGAGACCCATTAAGATTGGATTTGGAATCCAAGTCTTTAAGGCTTATAAGTAAGTGTAAATATTTAATTTGGAATTAAATTTAGAATTAGTATTGAATACAAATAAATTGGATTTAAAGTTGTAGTTCGATATAATTCAAGAATACGTACTTTAAGTATTTATTCTTAAACGAGTTGGACTCGTGCAGATCAAATCGTTGTTTGAACATTGGATGGTCATTAATTCAAAGATTAATTAATTGGATTAGATTGATTGAATAACATGATTTGTATGATTACATGAATGTGTTGTATGAATAATGTATATCAGATGGATATTAGAAGGGCGAGGGCAATTTTGGAAATTGTAATAAATTTAGAATTTATTTAAATTGGACCTGCGTGTCCAGCCTTTTATCTCTTTTCTCATTGTATTTCTCTTCTCACCTATTCCCCTCAATGTAAATGAGGTTTCTTTATTGTATTATTTAATTGGTAGAAGTTAGAATAGTTCTAGCTGGGGAGAGGAAAGAGAGTGATTTGTTCTAGGAACAATTTATGACATATCCTTCCACATATCATTATTAATTTATTTATACGCGCTTTATTATATATTTAGAATACATGTTTAAGGTTGTATGATGATTTGACCTTAACAAAGATAATAAATTGGTTGCCAATTTGCACGCGAAAAACCCTCAAAACATATTAAGCGTTTTTCCTCCGTTGAATGATTCTTACTCAAGATCCAAAGTTGGCAATAGTTTGTTGGCCAAAGTCAAGACCTTTGTCAATTGCGGATGTGTTTGAATCATGAGAGTTTTGTTCCATATCGGTGTCTTGTCCAAGTCGTGATTTGTTGGCCAAAGTCAAGATCACTTCTTGTCCATCGACATTGATTACGAAGCTTTCCATGTCAATGGGTTCCGCTTAACTGGGATCATTAAGTTTGTTGTGCCAAAGCCAAGGCTTAGTTGATTCAAAAGAAAAAAGGTTAGGTAATATATTTGATATATTGGCATATATAAGATATATGTTTCGGACTTGGATGTCCACCTACTGGATCTAGGAATTGGATGAGATCCAATTGATCTTAGAGATCTACCTAGTTAAGTATCATACAATTTGTTGGCCAAAGTCAAGATTGTGTGTTATTTAACGGGATCCTAGCCCACTAGGAAACATGGTTTCCCGAGTACTCGATAGAAGGTTAGAGGCTCGCAGAAAAATAGTGGGAGGCAAGTATTAGATTACAATATTCGTTTAGTTACTTGCCATACGCGCTCAATCAAATATCATTCGTCAAATAAATTATATATTAGTTGGACTAATATTTATTGTTGTTTTAATTAAACAGTTGGACTGTATTCAAACCCCTTCATTTATAGTTGATTATATAATTGGATTATAGTAATCAATATATATTTGAATTTTACCCTTCATTTATAGTTGATTATATAATTGGATTATAGTAATCAATATATTTGAATTTTACCGATCATTTATAATGATTATATAATTGGATTATAGTAATCAATATATATTTGATTTTAACCAATAAAATTGTAATAAGTTATATAGTTAGACTATAGTAATCATACATTAGATTGTACCTGAAATCGTTGATTAAATAGTTGGACTATTAGAATCAAGATTAAATTGAAAGATTAATGTTTAAAACATTATCCTAGGGAAAATGTGTTTAAACAACTTTAATTTTCAAATTGGGAATAAAATTTCAGGATGGTCCTGGAAACTAATAAGTTACTTTATTTGATAAAATAACATATTAGGCCTAAGCCCATAGTTAAGTAAATAGTAGAGCATGATCTTTGGAAGATTCATGTGATGATAACTTTAATGCTTAATCCATTATGCTTGCCATAATGACTCCTTAATTTCTTAATCAGAAGTAAGGATTAGATCCTTAAAATATGATAATGAAATTGAAGGATCTTCATAGATCTATTCTTAGATCTTAGAAGTATTGAATTGCAATAAACAACTCTTGGAGAGTTAATGACTATTCTCAAGGAGACCAAAGTCAAAGTTTGTAATAAGGCAGGAAGCTCAAGGCGCACCCTACTTCGATATTCTAAAAGGCCAAGGCTTGGCCAAAGACTTCTAGAATATGAAAAGGGCAAAGGCAAAATCATTATAATCTTCTAGGAAGATAAAAGACATATCCCAAGATGTCTGCCTAACTTGTGGCAAACGGGGTCATTGAAGCATGACTGTCATATGGACAAAGCAGACATGAAGGAATAGAAGATAGGACAAGGTTCTGACTTCAAATATATTTGTCATAAATATGTTCACTACTAGTATTAAAATTGGATTTTAGATACTTAGTGTGATACATAAATATGCATTGATGTGCAGAATCTGCTGTGAGCATGATAATGACTTCAGATGAGATTAATCTGCGAATTGGAAACGGGACGACAGTCGCTGTTTCAACCGTAGATACCTAAGTTTAGGAACTACCATTTGGCTGTGTACTTAAATTAGGAAACTGTTATAATGTAACTAGTTTGACTAGAAACATTATCTCTATATCGAGTATAACTCGTTGCGAGTGTGCCTTTATATTCTAGAACACTAAAGTGTTTTATTATATAAGATGATGTTGAGATAAACACATTAGATGTGAATAACAGTATTTATGTTTTGAATATAAATAAATCTCAAACATATAACATGACAAACAAGTAGCTCAAACTGATTTGATCAGATGAGACTTATTTGTGGCAGTGCTGTCTGGGACACATTAAACAAGACTCGTATATCCACACTTTTAAAGAGTGGATACTAGGACGGATTTGATTCCATTCAAATGATGTCTACGAATCTAGTTTATTAGGTAAAGTACCTAAAACACCTTTACTGGGTAAAAGTGTAAGTTCCACTGATCTATTAGCCCTTGTTCATAGTGACGTCAGTGGGCCCATGTCTAGCTAGGCTAGAGGTGGATATGAATATTTCGTGACCTTTACGGATGTGACATCGCGTTATGGTTGTGTTTCTTTTGAAGAACACAAATCAGAAACTTTTGGAGTTTCGACACGAAATAGACGAACAGATCGGATAAAGTATTAAAACATCAAAGTTTGACCATGATGAAAATACTTAAGCAATAAGTTTCTCAAATACTTGAAAGAGTATAGTATTCTTTCAATAAGGACTCCTCCCGGAACACATCAATTTGACGGTGTGTCCGAACGGAGAAACCAAATTTTGTTGGACATGATAAGGTTAATCATGAGTCGCTCTGAGCTACCATTTTCCTTCAAAGGATAAGCATTTAATAGCGCAATACTTATTTTGAATAAGGTTCCATGAAAATCTGTTTGACAGATTTCATATTAGATATGAACAGGAAAGAAACTAGGTTTTGTCACTCCTGAAGATTTGGGATGCTGGGCATATGTTTGGATGTTACCAAACTAGAGCCCAAATTGGATAAGTGCCAATTGTAGGTTATCCTAGGGAAACCAAAGTATATTACTTATACAACTCACTTGAGAACAATGTAATTTTTGCTCACCATGCGGTTTTCCTAAGAGGAATACCGATATGCAGTGGTAAGTGGGAGGATAGTAAAACTCGATGAAAAATCAGAGTTATAATGTTCAAGGCACCAAGTCCTTAATGGAACACAAACAGTTCATCAAGGATGAAACTGTACCAGTAATCTTTGAATACACAAGAAGCGCGTAAGTCGGAGAGAGCCAGAAAACAACATGGGTATGGGTTTCTAATCTCACCTCATAAAGATGTCAATCTTATTGGGGAATACAAACTGACTACGTATGAGGAAGTGATACAAGGTATCAACTCCCTATCATGGAAAAGTGCCATGAGTCCGAAATGGATTCCATGTATATCAACTATGTTTGGACACTAGTTGTTGTACTGCAAGGCATTGTGCCTATTGGTACTATATAAGTCTTTAAGGAAGACATACGTGGATGGCAGCATACCAACGTACTGAGCTAGGCTTTTAGCGGATAGGTATCGTTATCAACATTGTGTTGATTACAACGAAATCTTTTACATGTTGCCACGTTAAATCCATTTGGATAATGCTTGCTGATGCTGCATGTTTCATTTATGAAATATGGCAGCTGAACCGAAAAATCGCTTTCCTGAAAAGGAAACCTTTTTGGAGGATGTTATACATCCTGACGGTTTTGTCGTACCAAAACTAGCAAACAAGGTTTGCAGATTATTCGATCCATGTATGGATTGAAGTAAGCATTGGGTTCTTGAAATTATCGTTTTGATGCAATTATAATGGTTTATGATTTCAAGACGAGAAATGTTTCTTGTGTATATAAGGAGGTTAGTGGGAGCGCACTGAAAGTGACTGTCCTAAATAATGATGATATGTCATTTCTTGGAAATGATATTCCCATAATATAATCGGTGAAAGCTTGGCTTTCATGAAAGATTCTCCGTAGAAATCTTGGGAGAAACAACTTTTATTCTAGGAATAAAGATCTACTGGGTTAGATCTAAAAGTTGTTAACACTCTCTGAGAACTCGTACATTGAAAAATGCACGTGACCTGGTGTCTCATATCTTTTGAGCATATGGAGTCACAAACAGATCAATCCAAGTGATAGTCACTGGATTGATATTAAGAACATCCGTTAGTATCTTAGAGAACTAAGGATGATGTCTTAAACTATGGAGAAAGAGAACTTGAAGTGACCGGAATCACTACTGCAAGTTTCCTAACCGATAACAATAACGGTACTATACAGTTTGAATAACGGAACAATGAGTTGGAAATCTTCCAAGCAAGATATTGTTGCCAAATAAACAACAAATGCGGGTTATTGTTGCGGCTGAGGCAGCAATAGAAGCCATTTGGGTTGATAATAAATCTAATAAGATTAGATATAGTTCTGTTAGAAGCTGAGCAAGGCGTCAGCACAGATTAAAGAATTAATGGTCTCATCAACGATCTAGATATATACTTCAACTATTCATCTGGTTCATTCGGATCATACATCGTGGTGATGTGATGATCGTATAAATTGCATCAGACGATAATCATGCAAATCTGCTGATGAAAGCCTTTCCTCAGCAGTTTGAGCGAACCGTACATAGTTCGGGTGTATGACATTCGAGTGACTGGCTATAGGCCAAGTGGGAGATTATTGGACAATTATGACCCATAGCGTCACTATTTGTACAGATCATGGTGTTGTTGTACAAATTAACTATGTGACAAAGGAAATTGTCTTTTATCATTTGTGATTAGATCACTATAGATGTAAAAATGATAGAAGGTCCATATGATTAGTTCCTGGATTGAGATGATATGAGACAGTATCAATCCACGAAGGTTTAATCATTAAATATCCCTAGTCGTAGTATTATCGAGATTGGACATCGATAATACGGAATAGACTAGTATTACACTTGTGTGCGTTGTGAGGGCATAACGGCATAGTTCTCATATATTTGGGTATTGGATACTCATGCAAGTGTAATAGGAGGTTGTGTTTTAACGATGGTACGGAAAATAGCTTCGCTCTGGATAGACCCCTCGGAATTCCATTAGTAGTATGACTATGTGTCTATGGAAGTCCGAAATCAGGGTAGGTGTATTTGGTCTTAACCTGAGACTTGCACCGCTAATACTTGCGACAATCAATATGCTTTGGTTTTGGTCGTCCAGGGCTTTAACCGGTTCTGTGTACGCCTCTGCTGGGTATATTGAGAATCATAGTGTATTGGGTGTGATGTCAAGACGGAAGTATCATTCTAGTCATAGTGGAGATGATGTCACGTAGGATACGGAACTAGTGCTCTTTAGTACTGCAGTCATCGAGATGATATGACTAGGTCATGTTCATCCGATTATAGAGACTAGTTACCAGACATCCGACATGTGCTTCGTACGGGGCAGACACATTCCAGCCCCAGGCCTAGCACGTGACATCCGATACTGGATCGCAATAAGAAATACTTTATATACTACGCTTGACATAGATTATATATTCCAGTGAGAATATTTCTGGAGAATTGGGTAGGCACGGTGTTTTGCTAGAAGCCAACCATGTCTTATAAATAGGTAAGCATGTGGTGTTAGACAGTTATGACCCATAGCGTCACTATTTTGTAAATGATATTGTATTATTGTACAAAATTAACTATGTAGTAATGAAATTGCCTTTTACCGTTTTGTAATTTATTTACATTTGATATAAATGGTAAGAGTCCCTATGATTAGTTCCGGATTGTGATGATATGAGACGGTATCAATCCATAAAGGTTTAATCATTAAATATCCCTAGTCGTAGTATTATCGAGATTGGACATCGATAATGCGGAATAGACTAGTACTGCACTTGTGCATGTTGTGAGGGCACAACGGCATAGTTCTCATATATTTAAGTATAGGATACTTATGCAAGTGCGGTAGGAGGTTGTGTTTTACCGATGGTACGGAAAACAGCTTCGCTCTGGATAGACCCCGCGGAATCCCATTGGTAGTATGTCTGCGTGTCTATGGGAGTCCGCTTCAGGGTAGGTGCATATGATCTTAACCTGAGACTTGAATCGCTAGTACTTACGACAATCGGTAAACTTTAGTTTTGGTGGTCCAGGGCTTTAACGGGTTCTGTGTACACCTCTTCTGGGTTTATCGAGAATCGTAGTGTATTGGATGTGATGTCAAGATGGAAGTATCACTTCAGACATATGGAGATGATGATCACGAGGGATACAGAACTAGTACTCTATAATGATTGCAACCATCGGGATAATATGACTAGGTCAGGATTATCCGATTCAAAGAGACTGGTTGCTTGATGTCCGATATGTGTATCGTACGGGGCAGACACATCTCCAGCCCCAGGCCTTACATGTGATCATCCGATACTGGTTCGATATACACTATA
>SKCR01009782.1:0-23237 GCA_019454045.1 Zanthoxylum bungeanum
ACTTGAGTGAAAAAGTTGTATTTGATTTTCCAAAAATCAAAATGTCATATACCAAAATCATATTTGGTAAAAAGTCACTCAAGTCAATCAAGTTGAGTGTTTAGTAAGCCACTACCAACTCACCAAATTCCATCACCAAAAGGTGAGTAAAGTGACAAGTGATGTGACTTGTGTGGGCCCCACTTGAATTCAAAATCCGAGTGGGCCCGCAAACTCATTTCGGGCTCGGGTTTGTTAATTCTGAATTAACGAATTTTCCGTTGCAACTTAATTAAATCAAATTTAATTAAATAATAATGCCTCACAAAATTATTATTAAAGTCGCTCGCGAATTAATTCTAAATTAATTCGTTCGCCCGAATTAAAATCCAATTTTAATTCTGTTATGAAATCTAATTTCATTTAATATATCAAATATATTATTTTATTGATTAATTCCGAATTAATCGTTCTCTCTAATCTAATTGAATTTTATCCCAGATAAAATCTCATCGTAATTAATCCTAGATTAATTTTCTCTCTCTTATAATTAATCCTAGATTAATTATGTTCGAGTCATACGTCATCGGTGAATCTTCGGGAAGTGACCCATGAGATCCCTGGATATGTTGGCAGTAAATCCGGTCGTCGGACTATCCGAACACGTGCGTACCTCGTACCACGTTCTTACCGATTTACAAGACATGGTTGGCTTCTAGCAAAGCACCGTGCCTACCCAATTTTCCAGAAATATTCTTTAAGGAATGTATAATCTATGTCAGGCGTAGTATACATAGTATTACGTATTACGATCCAGCATCAATATCACATGAAAGGCCTAGGGCTGGAATTGTGTCTGCCCCGTACGAAGCATATATCGGATCTCTGGTAACTAGTCTCTATAATCGGATAATCATGACCTAGTCATATTATCTCGATGACTGCAGTACTTAAGAGTACTAGTTCTATATCTTGTGTGATCATCATCTCCATATGACTGGAGTGATACTTCCATCTTGACATCACACCCAATACACTACGATTCTCAGTATACCTAGAAGAGGCGGACACAGAACCTGTTAAAGCCCTGGACGACCAAAACCAAAGTATATTGATTGTCGTAAGTATTAGCAATGCAAGTCTCAAGTTAAGACCAAATACACCTACCCTGATTCGGATTCCCATAGACACATAGTCATACTACCAATGTGATTCTAAGGGGTCTATCCAGAGCGAAGCTGTTTCCGTACCATCGGTAAATAGAACCTCATATTACACTTGCATGAGTATCCAATACCCAAATATATGAGAACTATGTCGTTACGCTTCCATAACACGCACAAGTGTAATACTAGTCTATTCCGCATTATCGATGTCCAGTCTCGATAATACTACGACTAGGGATATTTAATGATTAAACCTTAGTGGATTAATATTGTCTCATATTTTATTAATCTGGTACTAATCATATGGACTTTTATCATTTATATATATCCCGGTAATCCAATTACAAATGATAAAATAGCAATTTCATTTGTCACATAGTTTATTTGTACAACAACATCATGCTCTGTACAAATAGTGATGCTATGGGTCATAATTGTCCGACACTTCGGACTCGGTTACGTTTAATCCGATTAAAGGAACTTTCCATTGCGACATAATTAAATCCAATTTAATTAAATAATCATGCCTAGCAAAATTATTACGAAAGTCGCTTACGAATTAATTCCAAATTAATTCGTTCACTTGGATTAAAATCCAATTTAATTCCGTATTGAAATCCAATTTCAATTAATATATCTAGTATATTATTTTAGCCCAAATAAATAAATTAAATAGTAAAATCCAATTTAACTTTTAAATTTACTTTTCCAAATAATTCCAAATTAATCGCGTTCTCTCTTCTAGATGAATTTAATCCCAGATAAATTCTTGACGCAATTTATCCCAGATTAATTTTCTGTCCAATAATTAATCCCAGATTAATTCTTACCGTAATTAATTCCAGATTAATTTTCTCTCTCATAATTAATCCCAGATTAATTCTCTGTTCGAGTCAAATCTCATCGGTGAATCTTTGGGAAGCGACCCAAGAGATCCCTGGATATATTGGCAGTAAATCCGGTTGTCAAACTATCCGAACATGTGCGTACCATGTACCACGTTCTTACTGATTTACAAGACATGGTTGGCTTCTAGCAAAGCACCGTGCCTACCCAATTCTCAGGAAATATTCAATGAAGAATATGTAATCTTTATCAGGCGTAGTATACAGTGTATTACGTATTAGGATCCAGTATCAGATGTCACATGCTAGGCCTGAGGCTGGAATTGTGTCTGGCCCGTATGAAGTATATATCGGATCACTAGCAACTAGTCTCTGTAATCGGATAATCATGACCTAGTCATACTATCCCGATAGCTGCAGCATTTAAGAGTATCAGTTATGTATCTCTGCGTGATCATCATCTCTATATGACTGAAGTGATACTTCCATCTTAAAATCAACCCAACACACTACGATTCTCAGTATACCCAGAAGAGGCGTACACAGAACCTGTTAAAGCTCCGGACGACCAAGACCAAAGTATACTGATTGTCGCAAGTACTAGTGATGCAAGTCTCAGGTTAAGACCAAATACACCTACCCTGAATCGGATTCCCATAGACACATAGTCATACTACCAATGGGATTCCGATGGGTCTATCCAGAGCGAAGCTGTTCCCAGTCCAACGGCTAACAGAACCTCCTATCACACTTGCATGAGTATCCAATACTTAAATAGATGAGAACTATGTCGTTAAGCTTCTATAACGTGCACAAGTGTAATACTAGCCTATTCCGCATTATCGATGTCCAGTCACGATAATACTACGACTAGGGATATTTAATGATTAAACCTTTCATGGATTAATATTGTCTCATATCTTATTAATACGGTACTAATCATAGGGACTTTTATCATTTATATATCAAAGTAATCCAATTACAAATGATAAAAGAGCAATTTCCTTTGTCACATAGTTAATTTGTACAAAGAACACCATGTCTTTTACAAATAGTGATTCTATGGGTCATAATTGTCCAACAATCTCCCACTTGGCCTATAGCCAATCACTCAAGTGTCCAACACCTGAACTATGTACGGGTCGCTCATGCTTTTGCTGAGATATCACTTTCGTAAGCGGATATTTAATGATTATCATCTGAAATGATCTTTTGATCTTGACATCGCCACGATGTATGATCTCACAGATCAGATGAAACGGTCGAAGTACATACTTGGATCATTGATGAGACCGTAATTCCTTAGCCTGCGTTGTAGCCCAGCTCAGCTGCTAACATAACTACTCCTAATCCAATTAGGAATTTTATAGATCCAAAATGCTTCTTTTACTGCCTCAGCCGCAGTAATATATTACGCTTTTGTTGTTGAATCGGCAACAGTATCTTGCTTGGAAGATCTCCAGCTCACTATTCTGTTGCGCAAACAAAATATGTACCCTTATTGCGACTTATAGTTGTCTTTATCGGTTTGGAAACTTGCATCGGTGATCCCAGTCACCTCAAGTTCTCAATCTCCATAAATTAAGAAAGCATCATTAGTTCCTCTAAGATACTTAAGGATGTTCTTAACATCAATCCAGTGACCATCGCCTGGATCGGCCTAATTGTGACTCCACATGCTCAAAGCATACGAGACATCAGGTCGCGTACATGTCTTTCAATGTACGAGTTCTCGGAGAGTGCCAACAAATTTTAGATCTATCCCAGTAGATCTTTATTCCTAGAATAAAGGTTGCCTCTCCCAAGTATTCCATGGAGAATATTAATGAAAGCCAAGCTTTCACCGATTGTTAACATGGGAATGTTATTTCCAAGAAATAATACATCATCAATGTATAGGACATCGAATGTCAGTGTGCTCCCACTAACCTTCTTATATACACAAGAATCATCTTCGTTTTGAATGAAACCATATACCATTATGATCTCATCAAAACGTTGGTTCCAAGAACGCAATGCTTGCTTCAATCCATAAATGGGTCGATTTAACTTGCAAACCTTGTTTGTATGTTTTGGCGGGATAAAACCATCAGGCTGTTATTTAAAACATCCTCCAATAGGTTTCCATTAAGGAAAACGGTTTTGACGTCCAGCTGCCATATTTCATAATCGAAATATGCGGCAACAGCAAGCATTATCCGAAAGGATTTAATCATGGCAACGGGTAAAAGTTTTCGTCGTAGTCGACACCATGTTGATGACGATACCCTTTCGCTACAAGCCTAGCTTTGTACGTTTGTATGTTTCCATCCATTTCTGTCTTCACCATGAAGACTCATTTGCTACCAATAGACACAATGTCTTCTGGTACATCAACCAGTGTCCAAACTTGGTTATATATATGGAATCCATTTCGTACTTCATGGCACCTTGCCATATAGCGGAGTCGATACCTTGTATCGCTACCTCATACGTATCCGGCTCATTATCCTCAATAAGATTAATATCTTTATGAGGTGAGATCATAAACCCATACATCTAAGTGGTTCTTGTGTATTAGAAGATTGTGGAACAGTCTCATCCCTGATGAACTGTTCGTGTTCCGTTAGGAATTCGGTGCCAGGAATAGTATCACTCTGATTTTCATCGAGTTTTACTTTCCTCTCACTTACCACTGCATATAGGAATTCCTTTTAGGAAAACCGCATGGAGAGCAACAAATATTTTGTTCTCTTGTGGGTTGTATAAGTAATATTCACTGGTTTCCCTAGGATAACCAATTACAAATAGGCATTTATCCGATTTGGGTTTTAGTTTGGTACCATCCAAACGTTCAATTATATGCCCAGCATTCCCAAATCTTCAGGAATGAGAAATCTGGTTTCTTTCCTGTCCATATTTCATATGAGGTCTGTCCAACAGACTTTGTCAGAATCTTATTCAAAATAAGTATAACGCTGTTCAATGCATATCCTCTGAAGGAAATTAGTAGCTCAATGCGACTCATTATTAACATTACCATGTCCAACAAAGTTTGGTTTCTCCGTTCGGACACACCACTCAATTGAGATGTTTCAGGAGGACTCCACTGTGAAATAATACCATACTCTTTCAAGTAATCGAGAAACTCATTGCTTAAGTATTCTCCATCACGGTCTGACCGTAATGTTTTAATACTTTTGTCGGTCTGTTTTTCTACTTCGTGTCGAAACTCTTTGAATTTATCAAATGTTTCCAACTTGTGTTTCATAAGACACACATAACCATAACGCGATGCAACATCCGTACAGGTTACGAAATATTGATATCCACCTCTAGCCTAGCTAGACATGGGCCCACATGTGTCACCATGAACGAGGGCTAACGACTCGATGGCACGTGTACCTTTACCGCTAAAAGGTACTTTAGGCACTTTGCCTAATAAATAAGATTCGTAGACGTCATATGATTTAGGATCAAATATGTCCAAAGTATCCATTCTTCAAAAGAATGGATATACGAGTCTTGTTAATGCGTCCCAGACGACAATCCCACAAATAAGTCTCATCTGATTTACTCAGTTTCAACTTTTTGTTTGTCATGTTATATGTTTGAGATTCATTTATATTCGAAATATAAATATTGTTATTCACATCTAATGTGTATATCTCAATATCATCTTTATAAACAAAACACCCACTGTTCTGGAACATAAAGGTACACCCGCAATGGGTTAAACTAGATATAGAGATAATGTTTCTAGTCAAACTAGGTACATTATAACAGTTTCCTAATTTAAGTACATGCCCAAATGGCAGTTCCAAAACTTAGGTTCCCACAACCAAAACATCGACTCTCGTCCCGTTTCTGACTCACAGGTCGATCTCTTCTGAAGCCAGTTTCCTGCTAATCAGCAGATCCCGCACATCAGTACATATGTATGTACCACATCCAGTATCAAAAATCCAATTTTTAAAACCAGTAGTGGACACGTTTATTACAATAACAAACATATCAGAAGTAGGAGCCTTGCCCGCCTTCTCTTCCTTCATGTCTGCCTTGTGAATACGACAGTCACGCTTCCAGTGATCCCGTTTGCCAAATTTTAGGCAGACATCTTGGGATATGTCATTTGTCTTCCCAGAAGACTGTGACGATTTTGCCTTTGCACCTTTTTTCACACCCCTAGAAGCCTTCGGCCAAGCCTTGGCCTTCTGGGATGTCGAAGTAAGATGAGTTTTGTGCTTCTTGCCCTTTTGGAAGCTCTGGCTCTGCCTCCTTGAGCATAGCCATTAAATCTCCAAGAGTTTTCTCTTGGTTCATGATGAACCCGCCCCAGCATTCGGGCAGAAACTGTAAGATCAAATCTACGGAAGTCTCAGCCTCGTAGGCAATGCCCAGCTAACCTAGTTGTTCGATGTCAGCAATCATTTGCGACACCTAGTGCTCGACAGATGTACCCTCTGACATACGCGAGCGAGAGAGCTTCTTTTACAATTCATACTTCTGAGATCTAAGGTTGGATCTGTGAAGATCCTTCAATTTCAACACCATACTATAAGGATCCAATCCTTTGTTCCGACGACGAAATTGAGGAGTCATTGCGGCAAGCATGATGTATTGAGCATTTAAGTTATCATCACGATGAGTTTTCTAAAGCTCATGCTCTACTATTTGCTCAACTCCGGGCTCAGGCCCGAGAGGTTTCTCTATAACAAAGAGTAACTTCTCAGCTCTCAGAACTATCCTAAGGTTCATCTCCCAATCTGGAAAATTAGAGCCTTTAAAGACATTATCACCATGATTATGTCCCTAACGCTAATCTTTCCAGTCATCTCGATTGCAATAGTCTAACTATCTAATCAACGATTTCGGGTACACTCAAATGTAATGGTTACTATAGTCCAACTATATAACCAACTACAAATGGAGTAGTGTTTAGTACAGTCTAACTGTTCAAAGAAAGCAATATTCAATATTAGTCCAGTAACTATATATTTATAACAACGATAAATAAAATAAAAGAGCGCGTATTGGCAAGTATTTAAACGAAATTGAAAATTTAATACTTGTCTCCCACTATTTTTTGGCGAGCCTCTAACCCTCTGTGGAGTACTCGGGAAACCTAGTTTCCTAGTGGGCTAGAATCCCGTTAAATAACACTCAACATTGACTTTGGCCAACAAACTGTATGAAACTTAACTAGGTAGATCTCTAAGATCAATTGGATCTCATCCAATTCCTAGATCCGGTAGGTGGACCTCCAAGTTCGAGATATATATCCAATATATATTTCCTAACTTTTTCCTCTGAATCAACTAAGCCTTGGCTTTGGCTCAACAAACTTAATGATTTCAGTTAAGCGCGACCATTGACAATGGGAAAGCTTCGTAATCATCATCGATGAACTAGAAGTGACCTTGACTTTGGCCAAAAAGTCACTACCCCCCTACCACGCCCAAGACATGCAATATGGAACAAAGCTTTCGTGGTTCAAACACATCTGCGATGGTCAATGGTCTTGACTTTGGCCAACAAACCAATGCCAATCTTGGATCTTGAGAGAGAACCACTCAATGGAAGGAAAACACTTAATATTTGAGTGAGGGTTTTTCGCGTGAAATTGGCAACCAATTTATTATCTTTGATTAGGTCTCATCATACACCCTTAAACATGCATTCTAAAAGCATAATAAGGCGCGAAATAATTAATAATGATATGCGGATGGATATATAAAACAATTTGTTCCTAGAACAAATCTCTCAATTTCCTCTTCTCCCCGCTAGCACTATTCATACTTCTACCCAATTACATAACACTAAAAGAAACCTCATTTACATTGAGGGGAATTGGTGAGAAGAGAAATATAAAGAGAATATAGATAATAGGCTGGACACGCAGGTCCAATTTAATAAATTCTAAATTTATTACAACAATTTCCAAAATTGCCCTCACCCTTCTATTATCCATCTGATATACATTATTCATACGATACATCCAAGTATTCACACAAAGCATGTTATTCAATCAATCTAATCCAATTAATTAATCTTTGAATTAATGACCATCCAATGTTCATACAACAGTTTGATTTGCGCGAGTCCAACTCATTTAAGAATAAATACTCAAAGTAAGTATTCTTGAATTATATCGAACTACAATTTTAAATTTAATTTAAATTGTATCCAATACTAATTCATATTTAATTCCAATTTAAATCATTACACTTTTAATAGTGTCTTTTAGACTTGGATTCCAAATCCAATCTTCATGGGTCTCAAAGGCCCAATTAGTATACAATACTATTCAATTAAAGTCCAATGGGCTTTCAATTAATTCTTTAAGCGTGGTCTTTGGCTATTATGGATCCAACCCAAAAGCCAAGGCCCAATTAGGAATCACCATATGCCCAAAAATCAATTTTGGCCCATTATGCCCATTAAATTTTTAAAAGGCCTAATTGTCATATTTGGATTTTATGGAAATGGTTTTAGGCCCAATTGGATCCAACCCAATTGTCCTAAACCAAACTTGGCCCAACCAAGCCCATTAAGCCCAATTATAACAAATTAATTAATACATTATTCCAAATTACATATTAATCCAATTCAAGTGTAATTAACACAATTAATTTATTAATCTAATATTTCCAAAATATTAATTAATCAAATTAATCATGCTTAGATATCCAATTTATGTCCAACACAAATTGAAGCAAATACAACACATTCCAACATGCTCAAGTTCACGACAATACATGAAATTAACACCAATTTTGATTTCAATCCAATTAAATCAACAATTAATATTCAATTTCATGCGAATTAACATATCCAATTGTCTAATTCAAAAACAAATCACCATGAATAACCTAGGGTAATGTTTGGCCATGACATAGGAATTGGAGATTTTTGATCTAATCAATTTTTCTCAATTCCAAAGATGAACAAATCCAATTCAACATCATATAATCACAACCACACAATCGATTTAGGAAAATCAAACTCCAAGCAAAAAATCCCAAATTAAAGTTTACAACCCTAGAATCCAAATCAAGCTTAGATCTCGCTCTGATACCATTGTTAGTGTCCTAGACATGTCAATGATCTTCTAAGCGTGATTCGTGTGTGAATTAATCAAAGGAAGTTGCGGAAAAAACTTACCTTGATCGGTTTTTAGGATTTCAAAATTCTTTTAGATGTAGAAGCTCCAAGCTTGAAATCGTGTTCCAAACTCTCGGGTAAGTTTCCCTATCACCTTCCTTTAACTCTCAAAGTGCTAGCAATGTTGAATTTTTGCAACAAAAATTCAAGAACAAGAGGAGGAGTGTTCGGCAATGGGAGAGAAAAATAATGAGAGAGTGAATAGTAATGGTTTCCAAAATAAGTATGTGTTATATATGGTTTCAAAAACCATGTTGGTTAAAGGTAAGTGGTTTTGTAAAAACCATTTACTTTTTTGCCAACTACCACCATCACCTTTGACAAGTGATGTGAGTGGTGGGTCCCACCCAATTAAATTCAAAATTCAAGTGGGATTAGATAACACACTTCGGGCTCGGTTATGTTTAATCCGATTAAACGAACTTTCCATTGCGACATAATTAAATAAAAATTTAATTAAATAATAATGCCTAGCAAAATTATTACGGAAGTAGCTTACGAATTAATTCCAAATTAATTCGTTCGCTTGAATTAAAATCCAATTTAATTCCGCATTGAAATCCAATTTCAATTATATATCTAATATATTATTTTAGCCCAAATAAATAAATTAAATAGTAAAATCCAATTTAACTATTAAATTTACTTTGCCGATTAATTCCAAATTAATCGCGTTCTCTCTTCTAAACGAATTTAATCCCAGATAAGTTCTTGACGCAATTAATCCCAGATTAATTTTATGTCCCATAATTAATCCCAGATTAATTCTTGCCGTAATTAATCCCAGATTAATTTTCTCTCTCATAATTAATCCGAGATTAATTCTCTATTCGATTCAAATTTCATCGGTGAATCTTTAGGAAACGACCCAAGAGATCCCTGGATATGTTGGCAGTAAATCTGGTTGTCGGACTATCTGAACATTTGCGTACCCCGTACCACGTTCTTATTGATTTACAAGATATGGTTGGCTTCTAACAAAGCACTGTGCCTACCCAATTCTCCAGAAATATTCAATGAAAAATATGTAATCTTTATCAGACATAGTATACAGTTTATTACGTATTAGGATCCAGTATCGGATGTCATATGCTAGGCCTGGGGCTGGAATTGTGTCTGCTCCGTCTGAAGCATATATCGGATCACTAGCAACTAGTCTATGTAATCGGATAATCATAACCTAGTCATACTATCATGATAGATGTAGTATTTAAAAGTACCAGTTATGTATCTCTGCGTGATCATCATCTCCATATAACTGAAGTGATACTTCCATCTTGACATCGCACCCAATACACTATGATTCTCAGTATACCCAGAAGAGGCGTACCCATAACCTATTAAAGCTCCGGACGACCAAGACCAAAGTATACTGATTGTCGCAAGTATTAGCGATGCAAGTCTCGGGTTAAGATCAAATACACCTACCCTGATTCGGATTCCTATAGACACATAGTCATACTACCAATGGGATTCCGAGGGGTCTATCCAGAGCGAAGCTGTTCCCGGTCCAACGGCTAACAGAACCTCCTATCACACTTGCATGAGTATCCAATACTTAAATATATGAGAACTATGTTGTTAAGCTTCTATAACGCGCACAAGTGTAATACTAGCCTATTCCGCATTATCGATGTCCAGTCTCGATAATACTACTATTGGGTTTCTACTATAGTCCCAAGATCATTCAAGCAATGAAAATAAGTGAATACAATAAAGAAGTATGGCGGAATCATACTTACAATGAACGGATTTGCGATGCGTTGAACATAAATTTTCTTCAAGCTTTTCCTTCAAGCTCTCGGCAATGGCCTCCATTTTGTGCTCCTTGATTTTCGGTTAAGCTCCAAGCTTGGGAATGGATTCCATGCTCAAGGGTTTGTTTCCCTATCACCTTTGGATGACTCTTTAGTGTGCTAGCACTTGGAAAAATTTGCCACAAATTCTTCCTAAATCTTCTTCTTGTTCTCGACAATGGAGAAACAAATGAGAGAAAAATTTGGCCCTTGGCCGAAAGTTTTGAGAGAGAGAGTAGAAGAGTTTTGTTGGTTTGTTATGTTTTTGATTTTCAAAAAATCAAATAACCATTTACCAAATCCCACTTTCCAAGAAAAATGGTACAAGGCTTTAAAAGCCTTTCAACTATTCACATCACTCACAAGTGACTAGACATCACATCACTCAAAGTGACAAGACATCCATCACTTGAATGACTAATGATGTGACACGTGACGTGACTTGTGGCCCTCACTCGATTCGAAATGCGAGTGGGCCCGCAAACACTCCTGGGCTCGGGTTCGCTAATTCTGAATTAACGAATTTTCCGTTGCAACGTAATTAAATCAAATTTAATAAAATAATTATGCCTAGCAAAATTATTGTTCACGTCGCTAGCAAATAATTCTAAATTAACTCGTTCGCCCGAATAAAAATCTAATTTTAATTCCGCGTCGAAATCTAATTTCGCTTAATATATCGAATATATTATTTTATCGATTAATTCCAAATTAATCGTTCTCTCTCTTTAAATAATATTTTATCCCAGATAAAATATCTCTGTAATTAATCCCAGATTAATTTTCTCTCTCTTCTATTATTTATTCCCAGATTAATAATGTGCGAGTCATACGTCATCGGTGAATCTTCGGGAAGCGACTCATGAGATCCCCGGATATGTTGGCAGTAAATCTGGTCGTCGGACTATCCGAACACGTACGTACCTAGTACTACGTTTTTACCGATTTACAAGACATGGTTGGCTTCTAGCAAAGCACCGTGCCTACCCAATTCTTCAGAAATATTCTTAAAGGAATATGTAATCTATATCAGGCGTAGTATACAGCGTATTGCGTATTGCGATCCAGTATCGGATGTCACGTGCTAGGCCTGGGGCTGCAATTATGTCTGCCCCGTACGAAGCACATGTCTGATCTCTGGTAACTAGTCACTATAATCGAATAAACATGACCTAGTCATAATATCCTGATAGCTGTAGCATATAAGAGAACCAGTTCCGTATCCTACGTGATCATCATCTTCACTATGACTGGAGTGATACTTCCATCTTGACATCACTCCCAATACACTACGATTCTCAATATACCCAGAAGAGGCGTACACAGAACCGGTTAAAGCCCTGGACGACCAAAACCAAAGTATATTGATTGTCGCAAGTATTAGCGGTGCAAGTCTCAGGTTAAGAGCAAATACACCTACCCTGATTCGGACTTCCATATACACATAGTCATACTACCAATGGAATTCTGAGGGGTCTATCCAGAGCGAAGCTGTTTCCGTACCATCGGTAAACAAAACCTCATATTACACTTGCATGAGTATCCAATACCCAAATATATGAGAACTATGCTGTTATGCTCCCACAACGCGAACAAGTGCAATACTAGTCTATTCCGTATTATCGATGTCCAATCTCGATAATACTCTCGACTAAGGATGTTTTAATGATTAAACCTTCGTGGATTGATACTGTCTTATATCATCTCAATCCGGAACTAATCATATGGACTTTTATCATTTATATATCCCGGTAATCTAATTACAAATAACAAAAGAGCAATTTCCTTTGTCACATAGTTAATTTGTACAACAACACCACCATGTTCTGTAAAAATAGTTATGCTATGGGTCATAATTGTCCAATAATCTCCCATTTGGCCTATAGCAAATCACTCAAGTGTCCTATACTTGAACTATGTACGGTTCGCTCAAACTTCTGCTGAGAAAATACTTTCGTCAGCGGATTTGAAAGTTATCATCTGATGTGATTTATTCGATCATCACAGCACCACGATGTATGATCCGAACGAATTAGATGAACAGTTGAAGTATATACTTGGATCGTTGATGAGACCATTAATTCTTTAGCCTGTGTTGTAGCCTGGCTCAGCTGCTAACAGAACTACACCTAATCCAATTAGGATTATTTAGATCCTAAGTGCTTCAATTGATGCCTCAGCTGCAGCAATATTCCGCTTTTGTTGTTTATTTCGGCAACAGTATCTTGCTTGGAAGATTTCCAACTCACTGTTCCGTTATTCAAACTATATAGTACCGTTATTGCGACTTATAGTCGTTTTTATTGGTTTGGAAACTTGCAACAGTGAACCCAGTCACTTCAAGTTCTCCTTCTCCATAGCTTAAGAAAGCATCCTTAGATCTTCTAAGATACTTAAGGATGTTCTTAACATCAATCCAGTGAATATCACTTGGATTGGCCTGATTATGACTCCATATGCTCAAAGCATATGAGACACCAGGTCGCGTACATATATTTCAATGTATGAGTTCTCGGAGAGTGCCAACAACTTTTAGATCTATCCCAGTAGATCCTTATTCCTAGAATAAAGGTTGTTTCTCCCAAGAATTCTATGGAGAATTTTCATGAAAGCCAAGCTTTCACCGATTGTAATATGGGAATATCATTTCCAAGAAATGATATATCATCATTATATATGACAATCATTGTTAGTGCGCTCCCACTAACCTCCTTATATACACAAGAATCATTTTTGTTTTGAATTAAATCATATACCATTATGATTACATCAAAACGATAGTTCCAAGAACGTAATGCTTGCTACAATCCATAAATGGATCGAATTAACTTGCAAACTTTATTTGCTTGTTTTGGTACGATAAAACCGTCAGGATGTTGTAAACATCCTCCAAAAGGTTTCCGTTTAAGGAAAGCGGTTTTGACGTTCAGCTGCCATATTTCATAAATGAAACATGCAGCATTAGCAAGCATTATCCAAATGGATTTAACCATGGCAACAATTAAAAGGTTTCTTCGTAATAGACACAATGTTGATAACGATACCTTTTCGCTACAAGCCTAGCTTTGTACGTTGGTATGTTGCCATCCATGTATGTCTTCCTTGAAGATTATACAGTACCAATAGGCACAATGCCTTCCGATACAACAACTAGTGTCCAAAATTGGTTGTAAACATGGAATCCATTTCGGACATCATGGCACTTTGCCATGATAGGGAGTCGATACCTTGTATCACTTCCTTCTACGTAGCCAGTTTGTCTTCCTCAATAAGATTGACATCTTTATGAGGTGAGATCAAAAACCCATACCTCCCAGGTTATTTTCTGACTCTCTCCGGCTTACGCGGTTCTTGTGTATTTGAAGATTGTGGTACAGTTTCATCCATGATGAACTGTTTGTGTTCCATTAAGGAATCGGTGCCAGGAATAGTATTACTTTGATTTTCATCGAGTTTTTACTTTCCTCCCACTTATCACTGCATATAGGTATTCCTCTTAGGAAAACCGCATGGTGAGTAACAATTACATTGTTCTCTTGTGAGTTGTATAAGTACTATAATTTGGTTTCCCTAGGATAACCTACAATTAGGCACTTATCTGATTTGGGTTCTAGTTGGTATCATCCAAACATATGCCCAGCATTACCAAATCTTCAGGAATGAGAAAACCGGGTTTCTTTCCTGTTCATATCTAATATGAAGTCTGTCTAATAGATTTTTATAGAACCTTATTCAAAATAAGTTTTGCACTGTTTAATGCGTATCCCTTGAAGGAAAATGGTAGCTCAGAGCGACTCATGATTAACCTTACTATGTCCAACAAGGTTCGGTTTCTCTGTTCGGACACACCGCTCAATTGAGGTGTTCCGGGAGGAGTCCATCATGAAAGAATACTATACTCTTTCAAGTAATTGAGAAACTTATTGCTTAAGTATTTACCATCACAGTCCAATCGTGATGTATTAATACTCTAGCCGATCTGTCTGTCTACTTCGTGTCGAAACTCTCTTTGAATTTATCAAAAGTTTTCGATTCGTGTTTCAAAAGAAACACATAACCTTAACGTGATGCCACATCCGTAAAGGTTACGAAGTGTTCATATCCACCTCTAGCCTATCTAGACATGGGCCCACTTACCTCACTATGAACTAGGCTAACAGATCGGTGGCACTTGCACTTTTACCAAGTAAAAGGTGTTTTAGGCACTTTGCCTAATTAACTAGATTCGTAGACATTATTTGAATAGGATCAAATCCGTCCTAGTACCCACTCTTCGAAAGTGTGGATATACGAGTCTTATTTTGGTATGTCTCAGACAACAATGCCACAAATAAGTCTCATCTGATCAAATCAGTTTGAGCTATTTGTTTGTCATGTTATACGTTTGAGATTCAATTATATTCCAAATATAAATACTGTTATTCATATCTAATGTGCTTATCTCAATATCATCTTTATAAAATAAAACATTTTAGTGTTCTAGAATATAAAGGTATATCCGCAACAGATTATACTCTGATATAAAGATATTTTTTCTAGTCAAACTAGTTACATTATAACAGTTTCCTAATTTAAGTACATACCAAAGGGTAGTTCCTAGACTTAGGTTTCTACGGTTAAAACAACGACTCTCGTCCCGTTTCCGATTCGCAGATAAATCTCTCCAGTCTCCTGCTTTTCAGCAGATCCCGCACATCAATACATATATTTATGTACACATATAGTATCAAAATCCAATTTTGAAACTAATAGCGAACATGTTTATGACAAACATACTTAAAGCCGGAGCCTTGCCCCGCTTTGATTTCCTTCATGTCTGCCTTGTCCATACGGCAGTCACGCATCCAGTGACCCCGTTTGCCACAGTTTAGGCAGATATCTTGGGATATGTCATTTATCTTCCCAGAAGACTGTGATGATTTTTCCATTGCCCATTTTAGAAGCTCTGACTCTGCCTCCTAGAGCATAGCCATCAACTCTCCAAGATTTTTCTCTTGGTTCATAATGAACCTGCCCCAGCTTTCGGGTAGAGACTATAAGATCAAATATTTGGTAGTCTCGACCACGTAGGTAACGCCTAGCTAACCTAGCTGATCGATGTCAGCAATCATCTGCGACACCTAGTACTCGACAGATGTACCCTCTGACATACACGAGCTAAAGAGCTTCTTATGCAATTTGTACTTGTAAGATCTATGAATAGATCTATGAAGATCTTCAATTTCATCATCAAGGTACAAGGATCTAATCCTTAATTTTGATAACGGAATTAAAGTGTCATTGCATTAAGTATAAAGGATTGAGCACTAAAGTTATCATTACATGAATCTTCCAAAGATCATGTTCTACTATTTGCTCAACTCCGGGCTTAGGCCCAAGAGGTTGTTCTATTAAATAGAATAACTTCTCAGTTCCCAGGACTATCCTGAGGTTTTATTCCCAATCTGAAAATTAAAGTCGTTTAAAGACATTTTTACCCAGGTTTATGTTTTAAACACTAATCTTTCAGTTATCTTGATTGCTATAGTTCAACTATCCAATCAACGATTTCAGGTACTATTGATTATAATGATTACTATAATCCAATTATATAATCAACTATAATTGAAGTAGTTTGAATACAGTCCAACTGTTTAATTAAAACAACGATTAAATATTAGTCCAACTAATATATTTATTTAATATTGACGAAAATGATATGAGCGCGTATTGGCAAATATCTAAACGAAATTGCAAATTTAATACTTGCCTCCCACTATTTTTCGGCGAGCCTCTAACCCTCTGTTGAGTACTTGGGAAACCTTGTTTCCTAGTGGGCTAGGATCCCGTTAAATAACACACAACCTTGACTTTGGCCAACAAGCTGTATGATATTTAACTAGGTAGATCTCTAAGATCAATTGAATCTCATCCAATTCCTAGATCCAGTAGGTGGACATCCAAGTCCGAAACATATATCTTATATATGCCAATATATCCAATATATTCCCTAACGTTTTTCCTCTGAATCAATTAAGCCTTGGCTTTGGCATAACAAACTTAATGATTCCAGTTAAGCGGGACCCATTGACTTTGGAAAGCTTCGTAATCGATGTCGATGGACAAGAAGTGATCTTGACTTTGGCCAACAAATCAAAACTTGGACAAGACATGCGATATGTAACAAAGCCTTCATGATTCAAACACATCCGCGATAGACAAAGGTCTTGACTTTGGCCAACAAACCAGTGCCAATCTTGGATCTTGAGAATGAATCATTCAATGGAAGGAAAATCGCTTAATATATGTTGAGGGTTTTTCGTGTAATTGGCAACCAATTATTTATCTTTAATTATGTCTCATCATACACCCTTAAACATGCATTCTAAAAACATAATAAGGCGCGTAAATAAATTAATAATGATATGCGGATGGATATTTAAAAAAACTTGTTCCTAGAACAAATCTCTCCATTTCCTCTCTCCCGCTAGCAAAAATCTTACTTCTACCCAATTACATAACACTTCTAAAGAAACCTCATTTACATTGAGGGGAATAGGTGAGAAGAGAAATACAAAGAGTCATGAGGTAATAGGCTGGACAAGCAGGTCCAATTTAATAAATTCTAAATTTATTACAATAATTTCCAAAATTGCCCTCAACCATCTAATATCCATCCGATATACATTATTCATACATCACATCCATGTATTCACACAAAGCATGCTATCAATCAATCTAATCCAATTAATTAATCTGAAATTAATGACCATCTAATGTTCAAACAACGATTTGATTTGCGCGAGTCAAACTCGTTTTAAGAATAAGTACTCAAAGTACAAATTCTTGAATTATATCAAACTACAACATTAAATCCAATTTAATTTGTATTCAATATTAATTCATTATTCAATTCCAAATTAAATAATTACACATTTTTTAATAAGTCTTTGCGACTTAGATTCTAAATCTAATTTTTACGGGTCTCAAAGCCCAATTAACATCCAATGTCAATTTAATTAAAGTCCAATGGGCTTTCAATTAATTTATAAGGCATGGACTTTGGCAACCAAAGCCCAATAAGGAATCACTCTTTTGCCAAAAATCAATTTAGGCCCATTAGGCCCAATTAAAATATTAAAGGTCCATTAGATTATATTTGGACTTTATGGATATGGTTTTGGGCCCAATTGGATCCAACCAATTAACCTAAACCAAACTTGGCCCAACCAAGCCCATTAAGACCAAATACAACTTTATTAGCCCAATTCCAAATTTAAGCCCAAATAATTAAATTACAAATTCCAAATTTCACAATTCAATTAATCTAAAGTGTATAAGCCATAATTAATTACTCAAATTAACATTTCCAAGATACTAATTTTCATAATTAATCATGCTTACTAATTATCAATTCATGTCCTACACAATTAAAGCAAAATCAATCTCATTTCCATGCTTATAAGTCAAGTCACGGCATTTTAGTTTTTTGTCCGATTTCGATTTTAATCCAATTAAATCATAAATAAACATTTCCAAGTCATTCAAACTCATCCAATGATTCAAAAAACAAAAATCACCATGACATTTAGGGCACACAACTTTCGGCCAACCAATAATTTGGGGAAAATTTGATCCAATCAATTTTCATTCAATCAAATTGATCACAAATAACTCTAAGTTATCATCATTCAAGCATACTCATACAATCAATTTCATCCAAACATGCTCAAATCAATTTTACCCTTTTACCCTAAATCCAATTTCATACTTAAACAAGGCTCTGATACAATTGTTTGGTTTCTATTATAGTCCCAAGATCATTCAAGCAATGAAAATAAGTGAATACAATAAAGAAGTATGGCGGAATCATACTTACAATGAACGGATTTGCGATGCGTTGAACACAAAAATTTCTTCAAGCTTTTCCTTCAAGCTCTCGGCAATGGCCTCCATTTTGTGCTCCTTGATTTTCGGTGAAGCTCCAAGCTTGGGAATGGATTCCATGCTCAAGGGTTTGTTTCCCTATCACCTTTGGATGACTCTTTAGTGTGCTAGCACTTGGAAAAATTTGCCACAAATTATTCCTAAATCTTCTTCTTGTTCTCGGCAATGGAGAAACAAATGAGAGAAAAATTTGGCCTTTGGCCGAAAGTTTTGAGAGAGAGAGGAGAAGAGTTGTGTTGGTTTGTAATGTTTTTTATTTTCAAAAAATCAAATAACCATTTACCAAATCCCACTTTCCAAGAAAAATGGTACAAGGCTTTAAAAGCCTTTCAACTATTCACATCACTCAAAAGTGACTAGACATCACATCACTCAAAGTGACAAGACATCCATCACTTGAATGACTAATGATGTGACGCGTGATATGACTTGTGGGCCCTACTCGATTCGAAATGCGAGTGGGCCCGCAAACACTCTCGGCCTCGGGTTCTCTAATTTTGAATTAACGAATTTTCTATTGCGACGTAATTAAATCAAATTTAATTAAATAATTAAACTAACTCTTCGCCCGAATTAAAATCTAATTTTAATTTATGCGTCGAAATCTAATTTCGCTTAATATATCGAATATATTATTTTATCGATTAATTCCAAATTAATCGTTCTCTCTCTTTAAATAATATTTTATCCCAGATAAAATATCTCCGTAATTAATCCCAGATTAATTTTCTCTCTCTTATAATTAATTAATCCCAGATTAATAATGTGCGAGTCATACGTCATCGGTGAATCTTCGGGAAGCGACCCATGAGATCCCTGGATATGTTGGCAGTAAATCCGGTCGTCGGATTATCCGAACACGTACGTACCTAGTACTACGTTTTTACCGATTTACAAGACATGGTTGGCTTCTAGCAAAGCATCGTGCCTACCCAATTCTCCAGAAATATTCTTAAAGGAATATGTATTTATATCAAGCGTAGTATACATCGTATTGCGTATTGCGATCCAGTATCGGACGTCACGTGCTACGCCTGGGTTTGGAATTGTGTCTGCCCCGTACGAAGCACATGTCGGATCTCTGGTAACTAGTCTCTATAATCGGATAAACATGACCTAGTCATAATATCCCGATAGTTGTAGCATATAAGAGAACCAGTTCTGTATCCTACGTGATCATCATCTCCACTATGACTGGAGTGATACTTTCATCTTGACATCACACCCAATACACTACGATTCTCAATATACCCAGAAGAGGAGTACACAGAACCGGTTAAAGCCCTGGACGACCAAAACCAAAGTATATTGATTGTCGCAAGTATTAGCGGTGCAAGTCTCAAGTTAAGACCAAATATATCTACCCTGATACGGACTTCCATAGACACATAGTTATACTACCAATGGAATTCTGAGGGGTCTATCCAGAGCGAAGCTGTTTCCGTACCATCGGTAAACACAACCTCTTATTACACTTGCATGAGTATCCAATACCCAAATATATGAGAATTATGTTCTTATGCTCCCACAACGCGCACAAGTGCAATACTAGTCTATTCCGCATTATCGATGTCCAATCTCAATAATACTACTCCGACTAGGGATGTTTTAATGATTAAACCTTTGTGGATTGATATTGTCTCATATCATCTCAATCCGGAAGTAATCATATGGACTTTTATCATTTATATATCCCGGTAATCTAATTACAAATGATAAAAGAGCAATTTCTTTTGTCACATAGTTAATTTGTACAACAACACCATGTTCTGTACAAATAGTGATGCCATGGGTCATAATTGTCCAACAACTACAACTAGGGATATTTAATGATTAAACCTTTCGTGGATTAATATTGTCTCATATCTTATTAATCTGGTACTAATCATAGGGACTTTTATCATTTATATATCCAAGTAATCCAATTATAAATGATAAAAGAGCAATTTCCTTTGTCATATGGTTAATTTGTACAAAGAACACCATGTCTTTTCCAAATAGTGATGTTATGGGTCATAATTGTCCAACACTTTCTTGATAGGAAATTCACTAGATAGGATATGAACTAGAATATGCATCTTGGCAGCCAGCATTACAAACCACATTCCAGGAGCTGAGTATTATTATGTTATGAACCTCCTCACCTCCAATTTTGAGTGATCATAGTGACCGAAAAAAAGAGAAGTGGGGGAGGAAAACAAAATAGAATATGGAATAAAACCATTGCATGGACATTATAAAAAAACTTGATGAGATAAAGCCACATTCCTGGAGCTGAGTAACAATTATCCTGCTTACTCGATAATGGAAGTAATCGTATAACGATAAACGAGAAGGTGATATTTGTCAGCAGGATCATGCTTGTTGACAAACTTGAGCAGCTTTATCTCATCAAGGCTTTGATCGAAAAAATCCTTGTTGTTCTTGATAATTTTGACACAAACATCCATGCAGGTAACCCCAAGGGGTTGCCTCAGTGGTAAAAGCTTTGGGCTTGAGTGTTTGCTCCCTCTCAGGTTCAAAGTTCGAATCTCACTAGATGCATTTCCTTGGGGCCATGCCCCATGGTGTGAAAAGTCAACGATTTACCCTGATCTGTGTTGGGAAACTTCTGAGGGCACGGGGCACAGGTCTCGAGGATTAGTCGAGGTGCGCGTAAGCTGGCCCGGACACTCCGGTTATCCAAAAAAAAAAAAACATCCATGCAGGTGATCCTAGATACTCAGTAACATGATAGCACCCAGCTATGACGGAATTCAAAACAACATGAAAATTCTTGTCCTCCTCAAAGCCAGTTCTGTGAAGCTAAAAGCAGATTAGTCCAATATTAATGAATATTGGAAACAACCTTAGTAACCAATAACAGTAATTTTCAACATGCTGGGAACTGTTATCCCAACCAGGACATATAACTTCCGACCAAAAGCATATACACGACAAGAAATTCAAAAAAAAAAAATGAGTCATTTATTTATTCAGTTTACTAAAATGAAATAACAGGGAAATTATCAAGAACTCTCCATTCTGCCAAGAACTCTATGCATATAGAGGAGCACCAGCTAAGAAACTTGACATATAGAAATACATACAGTATAATTTGCATCTCATATTTCTAAAGAAATTTTATGTTTCCTCTGCTTTTATTGAGATGACAAGCAATCACCAATTCAAGAAAATCCTAGTGATATCCCTTTTCACCCTCCATCCAGAAAGCAGAAACCGAACACCAAACACATGTATCTCTATTCTATTCTCGTGTTTTAGCTTATTAAGTACTCAAAGTGAAAGTCAACTAAATTCCAAGTGGAAAGCTCATTAAAATTTAAAACAGAAAAATAAGAAGAAAAAAAAAAAGCCAAAGTGTCATTTACTGAACACATGACATCTAGCCTAGCTGCAACAAAGAAACTAATTATGTGATTAGCTAACCAAGAAGTACAAATAAGTATCATCAATTTCACCATTTTGATATAACTCTATTCCAATTTCAGTTGATATTGACTAGAATGTGAAAGGGGGTAGACAGCCAATTTGGGGCCACCATCTGAGTATGTTCGAGAATTCAGGTAGATTGTTATCAGAGAGATGTAAGATTAGGGAGCTACAGAGAGAGTATTTGCAACATTGTCCATTTCAATCTATTTAATAAATAAATAAAAGGGAAACTGTAACTTTTTTACAGCAGCCTTGTAAAGTTTGATCTGGAACAGCAACTGAAGAAGCAAAATTCACCAGCTAATACATTATTAAGTAATCGAAAAATTATTGGAAGTGACATGCCTGTTTTTCCTATGTACAATCTTTAAGTTGAAAGTCTCAAATTCCTCCTCCTGCTCTTCGACAGCAGCTGCCTCTTCATCCTCACGCACTGTACCTGGATCCTCTTCCCTTACATTACTAATTGTTGACGGCGGATTTTGGTCTCAGGGTAATATGGGAATATCACTCCCGAGGAAATCCTCCTTCAATAGTGAATTTGTTTGGTTATGGGGGACCAAAGGCAAATTTAGCAGAAAACAGATAAACACACTAATCAACAAAGAGATTTAACGTGGTTCGGTGGATTTGGATCCGACCTACGTCCACGGACACAAAAAAAGATGGTACTTTTATTACTTAAACATTTTTCTCGGGTCTCTACAAGTCAGAGCTTGAAGATCTAGATCACTAATTTTTTGATGATGATTTTACACATACTATGCCCTCCTATTTATAATATCACAGAAATCAGACTCCTATTTGCATAAGAAATCCTAATTGAACTTAGTCTCTTCTCCTTGCAAGGATTCCTAGTCTGATCTTCCCTTCTCTTTTCTTATTCCTTCTTGGATTCTGACTTCATTTCCTTGTGAGAGTAGGATAACTCGTTTTATCTTATCCGT
>SKCR01009783.1:0-23143 GCA_019454045.1 Zanthoxylum bungeanum
TAATGTTGATAAGCATGATTAATTAGGCTAATTGATGTTTTGAAATGTTAATTGGGTAATTAATTATGTAATGCACTTTGTTTAATTAATTGTGAAATTGGATTTTTTGTAATTAATTAAATGGGCTTAATTTGGAAATTGGGCTTTTAATGTTGTTATTGGGCTTATTGGGCTTGGTTGTACCAAGTTAGGTTTAGGCTAAATTGGTTGGATCCAATTGGGCCCAAAGCCGCTTCCATAAAGTCCAAATGCGACTAATGGACCTTTAATTTTTAATTGGGCCTAATGGGCCTAAATTGATTTCTATGCTTATGGGGTAACTCCTTGATTGGGTTTTGGTTATTAGGTTTGACCCAGTTGACCAAAACTCCACGCCTTAAAGAAATTAATTAAAAGCCCATTGGACTTTAATTAAATTGACGTTGGAGGATAATCGGGCTTTGAGACCCGTAACGATTAAATTTGGAATTTAAATCGTAAAGGTTCGTTAAATAAAGTGTAGTATTTAATTTGGAATTAAATAGCGAATTAGTATTAAATACAATTAAATTGGATTTAATTTTGTAGTTTAATTTAATTCAAGAATTCGTACTTTGAGTACTTATTCGCAAAACGAGTTTGACTCACGCAAAATCAAATCGTTGTTTGAACATTGGATGGTCATTAATTATCAAATTAATTAATTTGATTAGATTGATTGATAACATGCTTGTGTGAATACATGGTTGCGATGCATGAATAATGTATATTGGATGGATATTAGATGGGTGCGGTAATTTTAGAAATTGTTGTAATAAATTTAGAATTTATTAATTGGACCTGCGTGTCCAGCCTATTACATCCATACTCTTTGTATTTATTTTCTCACCTATTCCCCTCAATGTAAATGAGGTTTCTTTAGAAGTGTAGTGTAACAGGTAGAAGTAATACTTGTGCTAGCGGGAGAGAGGAAAGAGAGAGATTTGATCTAGGATCAATGTGTAAAGTATCCATCCGCATATCATTATTATTTATTATACGCGCTTTATTATGTGTTTAGAATGCATGTTTAAGGGTGTATGATGATGAGACCTTAACAAAGATAATAAATTGGTTGCCAATTTGCATGCGAAAAACCCTACAAATATTAAGCGTTTTTTCTTCCATTGAGTGATTTTTACTCAAGATCCAAGACTGGCATTAGCTTGTTGGCAAAAGTCAAGGCATTTTTCCGTCGAGGATGTGTTTGAATCACGAGAGCTTTGTTCCATATTGGTGTCTTGTCCAAGTTGTGGTTTGTTGGCCAAAGTCAAGACCACTTCTTGTCCATCGACATTGATTACGAAGCTTTCCATGGTCAATGAGTTCCGCTTAACTGGGATCACTAAGTTTGTTGTGCCAAAGCCAAGTTTTGTTGATTCAGAGGAAAAAGGTTAGGAATATATTGGATATATTGGCATATATAAGATATATGTTTCGGACTTGGATGTCCCCCTACTGGATCTAGGAATTGGATTGGATCCAATTGATCTTAGAGATCTACCTAGTTAATTATCATACAATTTGTTGGCCAAAGTCAAGATTGTGTGATATTTAACGGGATCTAGCCCACTAGGAAACATGGTTTCCCAAGTACTCGACAGAGGGTTAGAGGCTCGCCGAAAAATAGTGGGAGGCAAGAATTGAATTTGCAATATTCGTTTAATTACTTACCATACGCGCTCAAACAAATATCATTCGTCAAATAAATTAAATGTTAGTTGGACTAATATTTAAATCGTTGTTTTATAAAACAATTGGACTGTATTCAAACAATTAAATTATAGTTGATTACATAGTGGACTATAATAATCATTATAATAAATAGTACCTAAATCGTTGATTAAATAGTTGGACTATTAAAATCAAGATAATTTTAAAGATTAGCATTTAAAACATAATCATAGGGAAAATGTATTTAAATGATTTTTTTCAAATTGGGATTAAATTTCAGGATGGTCCTGGAAAACTAATAAGTTAGTTTATTTGATAAAATAACATATTAGGCCTAAGCCCGGAGTTAGCAAATAGTAGAGCATAATCTTTGAAGATTTATGTAATGATAACTTTAGTGCTTAATCCATTAAGCTTGCCAAATAGACTCCTTAATTTCAAAATCGGAACTAAGGATTAGATCCTTAAAGTATGATGAAGAAATTGAAGGATCTTCAAAAATCTATATTTAGATTTTGAAGTACTAAATTGCAATAATTAAACTCTTCGAGAGTTAATGACTATTATCAATGAGACAAAGTCAAACTTTGCAATAAGGCAAGTAGTGCAAGGCGCACTTTATTTCAACATTCCAGAAGGCAAAGGCTAGGCCGAACGCTTCTGGGGTATGGAAAAGGGCAAAGGCAAAATTAATATAATCTTCGGGGAAGATAAATGACATATCCTAAAATGTCTGCCTAAATGTAGAAAACGGGATTGCGGAAGCGTGACTGCCGTTTGGACAAAGCAGACATGAAGGAATTGAAGACGAGCAAGGCTCTGACTTCCAATATGTTTGTTTTCATAAATATGTTCACTACTAGTATTAAAATTGGATTTTAATACTTAGTGTGATATAAATATGTTCTGATGTTCAGAATCTGCTATGAGCAGGATACTGACTTCAGATTGAGATTATTCTGCGAATCGGAAACGGGACAAAATCGTTGTTTTAACCGTAGATACCTAAGTTTAGGAACTACCCTTTGGGTTTGTACTTAAATTAGGAAACTGTTATAATGTAACTAGTTTGACTAGAGACATTATCTCAACATCAGTGTATAACCCACTGTGGGTATACCTTTATATTCTAGAACACTAAAGTGTTTTATTATATAAAGATGATATTGAGATAAACACATTAGATGTGATTAACAATATTTAATTTTTAATATAAATAAATCTCAAACGTATAACATGACAAACAAATAGCTCAAACTGATTTGATCAGAAGAGACTTAAATGTGGCATTGTTGTCTGGGACACAATTAACAAGACTCGCAAATCCACACTTTCGAAGAGTGGATACTAGGACAAATTTGATTCTATTCAAATAAAGTCTACGAATCTAGTTTATTGGGAAAAGTGCCTGTAACACATTTACTTGGTAAAAGTGCAAATGCGACCGATCTGTTAGCCCTAATTCATAGTGAAGTAAGTGGGCCTATGTCTAGCTAGGCTAGAGGTGAACATGAATATTTCGTGACCTTTACGGATGTGGCATCGCGTTATGGTTATGTGTTTCTTTTGAAACACATCGGAAACTTTTATAGTTTCGACACGAAATAGACAAACAGATCGGCTAAAGTATTAAAATGTCACGGTAAGACCGTAATGGAAAATACTTAAGCAATAAGTTTCTTAAATACTTGAAAGCGTATAGTATTCTTTCAATAGGACTCCTCACAGAACACATCATTTTGACAGTGTGTCCGAACAGAGTAACCGAATTTTGTTAGACATGATAAGGTTAATCCTGAGTCGCTCTGAGCTACCATTTCCTTCAACGGATAAGCTTTAACAGTGCAAGAACTTTTTTGAATAAGGTTCCATAAAAATCTGTTTGACAAATATCATATTAGATATGAACAGGAAAGAAACCAGGTTTCTCATTCCTGATGATTTGGGATGCTAGGCGTATGTTTGGATGATTCCAAAGTAGAACCCAAATCGGATAAGTGCCAAATTGTAGGTTATCCTAGGGATACCAAAGTATAGTACTTAAAAAACTCACTAGAGAACAATGTAATTGTTGCTAGCCTTGCAGTTTTCCTGAGAGGAATACATATATGCAGTGGTAAGTAAAACTCGATGAAATTCAGAGTGATACTATTCTAGGCACCGAGTCCTTAATGGAACACAAATAATTCATCAAGGATGGAACTATACCAATAATCTTCGAATACACAAGAACCACGTTAGTCGGAGAGAGTTAGAAAACAACCTGGGGTATGGGTTTCTGATCTCACCTCATAAAGATGTCAATCTTATTGAGGAATACGAACTGACTACGTATGAGGAAGTGATACAAGGTATCGACTCCTAATTATGGCAAACTGCCATGACATCCGAAATGGATTCCATGTATATCAACCATTTTGGATACTAGTTGATGTACCGCAAGGCATTGTGCCTATTGGTACTATACAAGTCTTCAGGAAACATACATGGATGGCAACATACCAACGTATAAAGCTAGGCTTTTAGCGGAAAGGTATCGTTATCAACATTGTGTTGATTACAACGAAATATTTTACCTGTTGCCACGGTGAATCATTTGGATAATGCTTTCTGATGCTGTATGTTTCATTTATGAAATATGACAGCTTTACGGGAAAATTGCTTTCCTGAAAAGGAAACCTTTTGGAGGATGTTTAAAACATCCTGATTGGTTTTGTCGTACCAGAACTAGCAAACAAGGTTTGCAGGTTATTCGATCCATGGATGGATTGAGGCAATCATTGAATTCTTGGAATTATTGTTTTGATGTAATCATAATAGAGTATGATTTAATTCAAAACGAAATGATTCTTGTGTATATAAGGTTAGTGGGAGCGCACTGACAATAATGTCCTATAAATAATGATGACATGTCATTTCTTGGAAATGATATTCCCATAATAAAATCGGCGAAAGCTTGGCTTTCATGAAAACTCTACGAGAACTCGTACATTGAAAAATATACGCGACCTGATGTCTCATACGCTTTGAGTATATGGAGTCAAAATCAAGCCAATCCAAGTGATAGTCAATAGATTGATGTTAGGAACATCCGTTAGTATCTTAGAGATCTAAGGATGCTGTCTTAAACTATGGAGAATGAGAACTTGAAGTGACTGGGATCACTGTAGCAAGTTTCCTAAATCGATAAAACGACTATAAGTCACAAACGGTACTATAAAGTTTGAATAACGGAACAGTGAGCTGGAAATCTTCCAAGCAAGATACTGTTACAGAATAAACAACAAATGTGGGTTATTGTTGCAGCTGAGGCAACAATAGAAGCCATTTGGGTCGATAATAAATCTAATTAGATTAGATATAGTTCTGTTAGCAGCTGAGCTAGACGTCAGCACAGGCTAAAGAATTAATGGTCTCATCAACGATCCAGATATATACTTCGATATTCATCTGATTCGTTCGGATCATACATCATGGCGATGTGATGATCGTATAAATCGCATCAGACGATAATCATGCAAATCCGCTGACGAAAACCTTTTCTCACCAGTTTGAGCCAACCGTACATAGTTCGGGTGTCAGACACTCGAGTGACTGGCTATATGCCAAGTGGGAGATTGTTGGACAATTATGACCCATAGCGTCACTATTTGTACAGATCATGGTGTTGTTGTACAAATTAACTATGTGACAAAGGAGATTGCTCTCTTATCATTTGTGATTAGATCACCAAGATGTATAAATGATAGGAGGTCCTTATGATTTATTCCTTGATTGAGAATGATATGAGACATTATCAGTCCATGAAGGATAAATCATTAAATATCCATAGTCAGAGTATTATCGAGATTGGACATCGATAATGCGTAAAAGACTAGTATTACACCTGTGCGCATTGTGAGGGCATAACGAAATAGTTCTCATATATTTGGGTATAGGATACTCATGCAAGTTTAATAAGAGGTTGTGTTTTACCGATGGTACGGGAAATAGGGATTCCATTGGTATTATGACTATGTGTCTATGGAAGTCCGAAATCAGGGTAGGTGTATTTGGTCTTAACCTGAGACTTGCACCGCTAATACTTGCGATAATCAATATACTTTAGTTTTGGTAGTCCAGGGCTTTAACCGGTTCTGTGTACGCCTATGCTGGGTATATTGAGAATCGTAGTGTCTTGGGTGTGATGTCAAGACGGAAGTATCACTCCAGTCATATGGAGATGATGATCGCGTAGGGATACAGAACTGGTTCTCTAAAGGGTTGCAACCATCGGGATAATATGACTTGGTCATGATTATCCGATAATAAAGAGACTAGTTGCTAGTAATCCGATATATGCTTCGTACGGGGCAGACATTGTACCAGCCCCAGGCCTGCATGTGATCATCCGATATAGGATCGAAATACGCAATACTAGGTATACTATGCCTGATATAGATCGCTTATTCCTGTAAGCATGTTTCTGGAGAATTGGGTAGGCATGGCGCTTTGCTAGAAGCCAACCTGTCTTGTAAATTGTTACAAATGTAGTACTAGGTACTTACGTGTTCGGATAGTCCACGACCGAATTTACTGCCAACATATCCGGGGATCTCATGGGTCACTTCTCGAAGATTCATCGATGACGTATGACTCGCACTTTATTAATCTGGGATTAATTAGTAGACAGAGAAAATTAATCTGGGATTAATTGCGAAGATATTTTAAATGGGATAAAATATCATTTAAATAGAGAAAATGATTAATTTGGAATTAATCGATAAAATAATATATTCGATATATTATACAAAATTGGATTTCGACGCGGAATTGAAATTGGATTTTAATTCGGGCGAACGAGTTAATTTAGAATTAATTCGTTAGCGACGTGAATAGTGATTTCGCTAGGCATAATTTTTTAATTACGTCGCAATGGAAAATTCATTAATTTGGAATTAGCGAACCCGAGCCCGAGATTGTTTGTGAGCGCATTCGCATTTCCAATTCGAGTGCGGTACGCAAGTCAAATCAAGCGTCAAATCGTTAGTCAAATCAAGCGTCAAATCATATGTCACTTTGAGTTATGGGATAAGTTGTCACTTGATTGATTGAATGATGTGACTTGATGGAAGTGGTTGGAAAGCTTTTTGAAAGCTTGAATGACATATTATTATTTTAATAATTGGTATATGTTTAATTGTTTTTTGGAAAACAATTATCTTTTACACAACATCCATCTCTCTCTCTTTTCTTTCACGGTTTGAAGCCTATTTTTCCCTCTTTCTCACACGGTCTTGCACCTTCTGTTTCTCTTCTATTTTCTGTCCAGAAATGCCGAGAAAGTTAAGGGGAAACCAGTGGTGTTTTTGTGGTAAAAACATCAAGAGCTAGCACTTAAATGAGTACATACAAAGGTGATAGGGAACTCACTTCATGAACTTGGAATCATCATCAACCAAAGCTTGGAGCTTGGAGCAACTATGGAGATCACCAAAGCCGAAAATTGAAGCTGAAGAAACTGCCCACTGCCGAACTTGGAGGAGGCAGAAAAATTATTTTTTTTATTGTCTCCCGCATCTCTCAACCGATCGATGTGAGTATTCTGCAACTCCCTCGTTGTATTCGCACATGTGTTTTATGCTTATTATTCGATCCTCGGGACCGTAGAAACTCCAACATCTCAACCTATTCCGAAAGAAGTTAATTTTTGTTTATTTACTTTTGAATTATTTAATTTGTGAATTCTCCATAATACTGATTAAAATTGGATCTTAATATACTCATTTGACAAGTATTATCAACATGCTTCGTAACATACGACAATGAGTTGTAAGGAAAAAGTTTGTAATATTAAGTGCTCTAGTTTAATTGGAGGAAACATCTAAAAAAGTAATGTAATAATAATAAATAAAATAAAAAATAAAATAAATTACTTCTGAGATCCGAGTAATTAAGTCTATAGGAGTGTTTTTAACACCTAGTGCCCTAAAACCAACTGGTTTGGGAGTCACTGGCCCAAAGCTCGCTACATAGACTAAAGATGTTATAAAAAAAGATATCTAAAATCCGAGTAAGTAAGTCTGTAAGGGTGTCTTAACACCTAGTGCCCTAAAGCCAACTGGCTTGGTGATGAGTGGTAATTATATCACTATTTCACACTCATTTAACCTAATATTTTATATAGTTTCTTGAGTTTTGATTAACGTTTTGATGTGTTTTAGTTTATTTTACAGATAAAATAATATTGGGACACAATGAAATCATTTAGGACGAAATGTGGGTCAAATAAGGGCAAAAGTTGGACTTGACATATTAATTTTGGAGATTGGAAACTTGAAAGGGCGTTTTAACGAAGTGCAATTTTGGAAATTCCAGTTTTGCGCATATGTTATATTTTAGGTATAACATTTTACTCCGATATCGGATTGAGCTGATTCAAGTTCCAGATTAAAGAAGACTCAAAGATTTAAAACTTTTAAAGATAAAATAATTTCGAATTCTGACGATTTCATGCCCGAAATTGATGAACCATCTAGAAGTGTGTTGTGTGTAATTATTAAAGTCATTTTCAAAGAAAAAAATAAATAAATAAATAAATAAAAAAAATTATCAAATCACCACCAAACATGATAAGCAATTAGTGGAGCAATTAATAATGGATTTGGTGGATGATTTGATGGAGGCAAAATTTTGCCTATAAATACCAAGCCATTTCATTTGTAAATTCATACTTTCTTCTAATGAATTCCTTAAGAATACTAAGAAGATTGTATCTTGTTTGTTTATTTACAGCTTTCAGTAATTAGTTTCCGCTTTCGCACTTTCTTTTCTTTACTTGTCAGTTTTTACTTTCTGCAATTTACTTTTACGCACAGTACTTTTCTTTCTTTAATTTTCAGTTCTTACTTTTCAGTAATGAGGAGGTAACTCCCCTTTACTGGGGGTAAAAGGTAAAACTTTTATTACTAATATTTAGATGAATCTCCCATAATTATAATATATAAACTAGTTAAAACCTGACTTAACGAGGATACCGCCATATTGGTCGGTTGGTAATTATTTAAATTGGTTTTTAACCTGACTAAACTGGATACCGCCTGATTGGTCGGTTGGTAATTAATTATTAATTTGACTTTATCTGGATACCGCCTATATGGCTGGTTGGCAATTACTATGCAAAATTAATATATTATGTTAAGGGAGATATCTAAAATATAAGTAATAAAAGTGGATCATTTTACCTCATCATTTTCTTTTATTGTACTTTTACTTTATTTACTTTTCAACAATTTACTTTCATCATTTACTTTTCAGCAATTTACTTTTCAGCATTTTACTTTCATCATTTAATTTTAAGTATTTAATTTTAGCATTTACTTTACGTCATTTACTTTTCAGCATTTTACTTTATGTCTTTTATTTTATTTAAGTTTTTACTAACCCTAGTTATTTGTCGTAACTAAGTTAGTTATCTGGGGTTGTGATGAATTCTAATATCACCGGTTTATAAGGGGTTATTTTATAGTTTGTGTAATTTAAAGGTTTACTTATTAAGTCTTAAGCTTAATGTTTCTTGTTGTCTGATCACCAATAAGATTGATGTGGTAAATCTAAAATAAACTTGACAAAGGAATTTTAGGTTTCCGCCTTAGACTTAATAGCCCATGATCTTCCTTGAGGATAGATAACCGTTTAATAGATTTCCTTACAGGATAGACATATACCTATCGGGCGGGGGTAGCCATAATTGGAACTTAACTTTATGAATCCAGATAATTTGGTTGACATAGACATATGGTTCAATTAGGTTAAACTGGGTATTTGCATCTGATCATCGACAAAGGCTTTTGCATAATTTAGTGTTACAGGTTAGTAAAACAATTTTTTACACAAACATGAAATAATCATTTCATCTTAAAATGATATTGGAAGAAATCACAACCCTAGATAGTTTTTAATATTGAATTTTCTTAAACCTACTTTCGAACAATTTTATTTACTTGTTTTCAAATTTAAAATCTTCATCATTCACATTTCAAATCAATCAAAAACTATTTAGATACTAGTAATCATTTGACCTCATAAAATTAATAGATTAGGTATTAAGTCCTCGTGGGATCGATACTTTTTATACTACTTGAACGATACGTGCGCTTGCGTTATACGCGTGTGTTTACGCTGGTCAAGTTTTTGGCACCGTTGCCGGGAACTTATTTATCTTTCACTATTAGTTTAGAGGTTAGATACCTTTACTTGTATCTAATTTTCTTTTTACTTATAATTTTGTTTTCTTGTGTTTCAGGTTCTCAGAAAAATCATAAGACGAACCAGAAGCTTTGAACTCCGACCGCTTTGACCTAGAAATTGAAAGAACCATCAGACAGTTGAGAAGGGAAAGACGAGAAGGCCAAGAAGCTTTAGTCAACATGGAACATGAACCTTTGGAGGTTGTACCCCCAATTCCCATTCGAGACAGAACCATTCAGGTGGTTGACAGACTCATTTCATGTATTGTAGTTCCTCTCTTACCAGCAAATGTATGTGACATCAAAACATGCTTTCAGATGATTCAGCAGTCAGTTCAGTTTGGGGGGAATGTAACTGAAGCACTGGTCTGATTGGCAGGTGAGTCTTAAAGATATTCGTTGGGTAATTGAAGCACTGGTCTGATTGGCAGGTGAGTCTTCTGACTCTTTATTTCACATCTGCTTGGTTTTGGAAGAAGCACATATGCAAAGAAATGTAGAGCTAAACAAATGGGTGTTTGTTACAAATATGCACGCTGTAATTGCAATACTCGTTGTCGTTCTTTTAGGAATGGTGTCTGATAATCACGAAGATAAAATTAAATTCATTAGGGATGGCTTGAGTAAGGAGTCTGTAGATAATATATCTTCGACTCTTGATACGCATCCCAATGGATATGTTCATATAGCCATTCACAAATTACATACATAATTTCAAAAAGAAAGACAACAGTTAAGTCTCGGGAATCTGACTCAAAAAGACTATGTTTGCCAATTTATAAGAAAATTGGATGGGAAGCTTGTCCATGTCCCATAGACGTCAATCAAGCCGCTACTTTTCTTGTAAATATTATATCTCTTTGTCTTTTCCTAATAATTGTAATTTGTTTTGTTGTTTTCTTTTATTTTCTCCGACATGATCCAGACCTTTTTGACTATCACGATTTATTTTACTATTAACTAATAATTGTCATTTGGTAGGTACTAGTGCTATTATTTTACTCACCATTTTCAGGTGTTATAAATGTTGGGTTTCTCTAAAGTCCCAATGATCATTATCAAGCAAGAAACATACATGTGAATACATCAAGTAAGTTGCGAAATACTTACAATGATCGGTTGAGTGATGCGACGAAGAACAAAACTTCAAGCTCCCCTCCATGGCTTTCACGGCAGTGGACTATTTTTTTGCTCTCCAATTTTTGGCCATCTTGGCCCTCCAAGCTCCAAGCTTTTGTTGAGATTCCAAACTCACAAGTGCGGTTCCCTATCACCTTCGCAAGACCCTGAATGTGTGCTATCACTCTTGATTTTGCAACAAAATCATCACTAATTTCTTCCTCTCCATTCTCGGCAGAAACCAGAAAAATAGAAGAAGAAATGTCCATTGGGCTTGAGAGAGGAGAAGTGTGAGAGAGAGAGAGTGTTGTGTTGGTAGTTGGATGATTTGTGTATCTAATACACTTAATGAATTTCAAAATTCATTTACCAATTTATTTGCTTGCCAAAAGTCAAGCCATTTAAACCAACCACTTCCATCAATCAATCAAGTGACAAATTGTCACATCACTGAAAGTGACATGTGATTTGACGCTTGATGTGACTTGTGGGCCGTGCTTAAATTCACAATGCGAGTGCGCCCGCAAACCCTCCCGGGCTCGGGTTCGCTAATTCCAAATTAACGAAATTTTCGTTGCGACGTAATTAAATAATTATGCCTAGCAAAATCACTATTCACGTCGCTAACGAATTATTTCTAAATTAACTCGTTCGCCCGAATTAAAATCTAATTTCAATTCCGCGTCGAAATCCAATTTCGTATAATATCTCGAATATATTATTTTATCGATTATTCCAAATTAATCGTTATCTCTCTTTATTAATATTTTATCCCAGATAAAATATCTCCGTAATTAATCCCAGATTAATTTTCTCTCTCATCTAATTAATCCCAGATTAATAAAGTGCGAGTCATACGTCATCGGTGAATCTTCGGGAAGCAACCCATGAGATCCCCGGATATGTTGGCAGTAAATCTGGTCGTTGAACTATCAGAACACGTAAGTACCTAGTACTACGTTTTTACCGATTTACAAGACAATGTTGGCTTCTAGCAAAGCGCCATGCCTACCCAATTCTCCAGGAATATCCTTACAAGAATATGTGATATATACCAGGCGTAGTATACGTAGTATTGCCTATTTCGATCCAGCATCGGATGTCACGTGCAAGGCCTGGGGCTGGAAATGTGTCTGCCCCGTACGAAGCACATATCAGATCTCTGGTAACTAGTCTCTATAATCGGATAAACATGACCTAGTCATTTTATCCTGATGACTGCAGTACATAAGAGAACTAGTTTCGTATCCTACGTGATCATCATCTCCACTATGACTGGAGTGATACTTCCATCTCGACATAACACCCAATACACTACGATTCTCAATATACCTAGAAAAGGCATACACATAACCTGTTAAAGCCCTAGACGACCAAAACCAAAGTATATTGATTGTCGCAAGTATTAGCGGTGCAAGTCTCAGGTTAAGACAAAATACACCTACCCTGATTCAGACTTCCATAGACACATATTCATACTACCAATGGAATTTCGAGGGGTCTATCCAGAGCGAAGCTGTTTTCCGTACCATCGGTAAAAACACCTCCTACTACACTTGCATGAGTATCCTATACACAAATATATGAGAACTATGTTGTTATGCCCTCACAACGCGCACAAGTGTAATACTAGTCTTTTCCGCATTATCGATGTCCAATCTCAATAATACTCTTACTACGGATATTTAATGATTAAACCTTCATAGATTGATATTGTCTCATATCATCTAAATCCAGGAACTAATCATAAGGACCTCCTATCATTTATACATCTTGGTAATCTAATTACAAATGATAAGAGAGCAATTTCCTTTATCACATAGTTAATTTGTACAACAACACCATGATCTGTACAAATAGTGACGCTATGGGTCATAACTGTCCAACAATCTCCCACTTGGCCTATAGCCAGTAACTCAAGCGTCCTACACCCGAACTATGTACGGTTCGCTCAAACTGCTGAGGAAAGGCTTTCGTCAGCAGATTTGCATGATTATCATCTGATGCGATTTATACGATCATCACATCGCCACGATGTATGATCAGAACGAATCAGATGAATAATTAAAGTATATATCTGGATCGTTGATGAGACCATTAATTCTTTAGCCTGCGTTGTAGCCTAGCTCAGCTGCTAACAGAACTATATCTAATCTAATTAGATTATTATCAATCCAGAAGGCTTCTATTGCTGCCTCAGCTGCAACAATAATCCACTTGTGTTGTTTATTCAGTAACATTATCTTGCTTGGAAGATTTCCAGCTCACTATTCCGTTATTCAAACTATATAGTACCGTTGTTATGACTTTTAGTCGTTTTTATCGGTTAGGAAACTTGCAACAGTTTACCCAGTCACTTCAAGTTCTCATTCTCCATAGTATAAGACAGTATCCTTAGATCTCTAAGATACTAAAACATGTTCTTAACATCAATCCAATGACTATAACTTGGATTGGCCAGATTGTGGCTCTATATGCTCAAAGCGTATGAGACACTAGGTCAAGTACATTTTTCAATGTACGATTTCTCGGAGAGTTTTAGCAACTATAAATCTATCCCAGTAGATCTTTATTCCTAGAATAAATGTTGTCTCTCCCAAGAATTTTACGGAGAATTTTCTCGAAAACCGAGCTTTCTCCGATTGTATTATGGGAAATATCATTTCCAAGAAATGACATGTCATTATTATATAGGACATGACTGTCAGTGCACTCCCACTAACCTTCTTATATACACAAGAATCATTTTTGTTTTGAATCAAATCATACACCATTATGATTACATCAAAACGATAGTTCCAAGAACACTATGTTTGCTTCAATCCATCAATGGATCGAATAACCTGCAAACCTTGTTTGCTAGTTTTGGTACGACAAAATCGTCAGGATGTTGAAAAATCCTCCAAAAGGTTTTCGTTTAAGGAAAGTGATTTTGGCATTCAGCTGTCACATTTCATGAATGAAACATGCAGCATCAGCAAGCATTATCCAAATGGATTTAACAATGGCAACAGGTAAAAGGTTTCATCGTAATCGACACAATGTTGATAACTATACCTTTTCGCTACAAGCCTAGCTTAGTACGTTGGTATGTTGCCTTTCATGTATGTCTTCCTTGAAGACTTATAGTACCAATAGGCACAATGCCTTGTGGTACATCAACTAGTATCCAAACTTAGTTGGTATACATGGAATCCATTTCGGATATCATGGCACTTTGCCATAATATGGAGTCGATACCTTGTATCACTTCCTCATACGTAGTCAGTTCGTATTCCTCAATAAGATTGACATCTTTATGAGGTGAGATCAGAAACCCATAGCCCTAGTTGTTTTCTAACTCTCTCCGAGTTACGCGGTTCATGTGTATTCGAAGATTATTGGTTCATCCTTGATGAACTATTTGTGTTCCATTAAAGAATCGATGCCTGGAATAGTATTACTCTGATTTTCATCGAGTTTTACTTTCCTCCCACTTACCACTGCATATAGGTATTCCTCTTAGGAAAACCGCATGGCGAGTAACAATTGCATTGTTCTCTTGTGAGTTGTATAAGTACTATACTTTGGTTTTCCTAGGATAACCCATAATTAGGCACTTATCCGATTTGGGTTCTGGTTTGGCATCATCCAAACATATGCCTAGCATTCCCAAATCTTCAGGAATGAGAAAACCCAGTTTCCATCCTATATACCACAAGAGGCGACACATTTTCCAAAATCCCAATTACAACCTAACAAGCCCAATTTCCAAAATCAAGCCCACATTAATTAACTTATAAAATTCCAAATTTCACAATTAATTAACCTAAGTGTAATACACAATCAATTACCCAATTAACATTTCTAAAACATCAATTAGCCTAATTAATCATGCACTTTAACATTAAATAGTGTCCAACACAATTTATTAAAATCAAACCCAATTTACATGCTTTCAAGTCTCGGCAATTAGGGGTTTTTCAATTCGATTCGGTTTCAATCCAATTGAGTCCACAATCATAATTTACCAAATCAATTCAACTCATCCAATGAATCAAACAACAAAATCACAATGAATTTCATGTCCAATTGAATTCGGTCAACCCACTTTATAAAGGGAAAATTGTTCCAAATCAAAATTCAATTCAATTGAACTTCAAAACAACATTACCCAATTGTTTTAAGTCATCCAATGATCAAACAAAACAAAATTACCAAGACATTAGGGTTATCCAATTTTCGGCCATGCCTCCAATTTGGGGAAAATTGATCCAATCCAATTTTCTTGAAATTGATCACACACAATCTCAATAATACATGTTTTAAGCATACTTAAACATCCAATTTAATTAAAACATGCTCAAACACATTTTACCCAATTTCAAGTTACATGTTCAACCTAAAGAATTGGGGAAAATTGATCCAATCCAATTTTCTTGAAATTGATCATGCACAACTTCAATTAATCAACATACAAGCATACTTAATCAACCAATTCAACCAAATCATGCTTCAATTGATTTTACCCAATTTGTCATGCCCAAAATTTAGGGAAAATTGAATCCAATCCGATTTCATGAAATTGATCATGCACAATCTCAATTAAACATCATCCAAGCATGCTTAAATAATCAATTTAACCAAAACAAGTCAAAATCGATTTTGCCCAAAATAAACCCTAACTTTTTTCATGCTTGATAATAGCTCAAGATACCATTGTAGAGTTCTAATATATGTCCCAAGATCAACAAATCAAGCAAGAAAACGCATGAATACACAACATAGGAGGTGCGGAATATATACTCACATTGATGGGTTTGATGCTAGGAAGAACAAGTTGCGTTTTTGCCCTCCATGAAGCTCGGTTTTGGCCTTCTTGAACTGCAGTGGACTGCCGGTGGGGGGGCTGTTTTTGATGCTCCAAAATCGGCCATGCAAGACTCCATTGAAGCTCCAAGCTTCAAGCTTTCCAAGCTCACAAATTCGTTTCCCTATCACCATAATATAACCCAAGGTGTGCTAGCACTTCTTCATCTTCCTTGCTTCTCTTCTTGATTCGGTCATACCAAAAATTTTGAGAAGAAATCGGCAGTGAGCCGTGAGAGGGAGAAGAGAGAAAAGAGAGGGAAAATGGTTTCACATTGAAACCGTAAATGAGAGAGACAATAATGTAAAAAGAAAAATGTAATTTTGGTTTATATATTTTCCAAAAATAAAATAAACCATATACAACTTTTCAATTTTCAAAATACCAAAAGTCAAAAAGTAAAAGTTTATTAATGCTTTTTCCAACAACCATATCACTTCTACTTTTTACTTTAAGTCACATCACATCACTTTAATAAAGTGACATGTTGTCAAGTCACATCACTCAAAGTGACAATTGATTTGACGCATGATGTGATTAACGATTTGACGCTTGATGTGACTTGCGTGCCGCGCTCGAATTCGAAATGCGAATGCGCTCGCAATCACTCTCGGGCTCGGGTTCGCTAATTCCAAATTAACGAATTTTCCGTCGCGTCGTAATTAAATGATTACGCCTAGCGAAATTACTATTCACGTCGCTAACAAATTAATTCTAAATTAATTCGTTCGCCCGAATTAAAATCTAATTTTAATTCCGCGTCGAAATCCAATTTCTTATAATATATCGAATATATTATTTTATCGATTAATTCCAAATTAATCGTTCTCTCTCTTTAATTAATATTTTATCCCAGATAAAATATCTCCGCAATAATCCCAGATTAATTTTCTCTCTCTTCTAATTAATCCTAGATTAATTAAAGTGCGAGTTATACATCATCGGTGAATCTTCAGGAAGCGACCCATGAGATCTCCGGATATGTTGGCAGCAAATACGGTCATCGGACTATCCGAACACGTAAGTACCTCGTACTACGTTTATATACCGATTTACAAGACAAGGTTGGCTTCTAGCAAAGCGTCATGCCTACCCAATTCTCCAGAAATATTCTTACAGGATATATAGATCTGTATCAAGCGTAGTATAACCGTAGTATGTTGTATATCAGCCCAGTATCGGATAGTCACGTGCTAGGGCTGGGGCTGGATAAGTGTCTGCCCCGTCCGAAGCACATGTCGGATGTCTGGTAACTAGTCTCTATAATCGGATATACATGACCTTGTCATAATATCTCGATGGCCGGCCATCACTTAAGAGCACTAATACCGTATCCTGCGTGACATCATCTCCACTATAACTGAAGTGATACTTCTGTCTCGACATCACACCCAATACACTACGACTCTCTGATAAACCCAGAAGCGGTGTACGCATATCCGGTTAAAGCCCTGTACCACCAAGACCAAAGTCTACTGATTATCGCAAGTATTAGCGATGCAAGTCTCAGGTTAAGACTATACACACCTACCTTGATTTCGGCCTCCCATAGACACATAGTCATAATACCAATGGATTCCGAGGGGTCTATCCAGAGCGAAGCTGTTTCCCGTACCATCGGTGAAACACGACCTCATATCGCACTTGCATAAGTATCCAATACTTAAATATATGAGAACTATGCCGGTGTGCCCTCACAACGCTCACAAGTGCAATACTAGCCTATTCCGCATTATCGATGTCCTGTCTCGATATATACTCCGGCTAGGGATATTTAATGATTAATCCTTCGGGACTGATACTGTCTCATATCATCTCAATCCAGGAACTAATCATATGGACCTCTCTTCATTTATACATATATGGTGATCTAATCACAAATGATGAGAGTGCAATTTCCTTGTCACATAGTTAATTTGTACAACAAAAACACCGTGATCTGTACAAATAGTGACGCTATGGGTCATATTATCCAACAGGTTTCCCTATCACCTTGTATTGATTCTTGAATGTGCTAGCAAGAGATGAAAGAAAATAATTCCTTTCCTTGGTGGAGAAACTCACGGCAATGAGCTTTTGGGAGAGAGAGAGAGAGTTTTCTAATTTTGTGTATTTTTGTTTTCTAAAAACATAATACAAAACCTTTACAAAAATTTTGGTATAACCAAATTTTGGAGCCAAAAATGCATTAAAGGCTCACAACCACCTCCATCATGAATAGTGACTAGTTGTCACTCACCAAAAAGGTGACTTGACATCCATCACTAGATTGACTGTGATGTGACGAGCGATGTGACTTATGGCCGCACTTGATTCTAAATCGGAGTGGCCTCGCAAACACATCCCGGGCTTGGGTTCGTTAATTCCGAATTAACGAATTTTTCGTTGCGACATAATTAAATCAAATTTTATTAAATATGCCAAGCAAAATTACTATTCACGTCGCTAGCGAATTAACTCTAAATTAATTCGTTAGCCCGAATAAAATCTAATTTTAATTCCGCGTCGAAATCTAATTTCGATTAATATATCGAATATATTATTTTATTGATTAATTCCAAATTAATCATTTCTCTCTCTTCAATTAGTATTTTATCCCAGATAAAATTCTCCGTAATTAATCCAAGATTAATTATGTTTGAATCATACGTCATCGGTGAATCTTCGGGAAGCGACCCAAGAGATCATTGGATATGTTGGCAGTAAATTCGGTCGTCGGACTATGTGAACACGTATGTACCTTGTACTACATTTTTACCGATTTCTGAGACATGGTTGGCTTCTAGCAAAGCACCGTGCCTACCCAATTCTCCAGAAATATTCTTAATGGAATATATAATCTATATCAGGCGTAGTATACGTAGTATTGTGTATAGCGATCCAGTATCGGATGTCACATGCAAGGCCTGGGGCTGGAATCGTGTCTGCCCCGTACGAAGCATATATCAGATTACAAGCAACTAGTCTCTTTAATCGGATAATCATGACCAAGTCATATTATCCCGATGGTTGCAACACAATAGAGAACCAGTTATGTATCCCTGCGTGATCATCATCTCCATATGACTGAAGTGATACTTCCGTCTTGACATCACACCCAATACACTACGATTCTCAATAAACCCAGAAGAAGCGTACACAGAACCTGTTAAAGTCCTGGACGACCAAAACCAAAGCGTATTGATTGTCGCAAGTACTAACGATGTAAGTCTCAGGTAAAGTCCAAATACACCTACCCTGATGCGGATTCCCATAGACACATAGTCATACTACCAATGGGATTCTGCGGGGTCTATCCAGAGCGAAGCTGTTTCCGTACCATCGGTAAACACAACCTCCTATCACACTTGCATAAGTATCCAATACTTAAATATATGAGAACTATGTCGTTACGCTTCTTTAACACGCACAAGTGCGATACTAGTCTATTCCGCATTATCGATGTCCAGTCTCGATAATACTACGACTAGGGATATTTAATTATATTGTCTCATATCTTATAATCTGGAACTAATCATAGGGACTTTTATCATTTTATATTATTAAGTAATAAAATTACAAAATGATAAAATGCAATTTCATTGCTACATAATTAATTTGTACAAAAACCACAATGTCTTTTACAAATAGTGACGCTATGGGTCATAATTGTCTAACAGTGACTCCATATGCTCAAAGCATATGAGACACCAGGTCACGTACATAACAAAACGTACGAACACTGGGAGGGTTGTCAGCAGCTTTCTAGATCTATCCCAGTCGATCTTTATTCCTAGAATAAAGCCTGTTTCTCCCAGGTATTCCATGGGGAATTTTAATGAAAGCCAAGCTTTCACCAATAATATTATGGGAATGTTATTACTAAGAAGCAATACATCATCAACTTATAAGTCATTCATTGTCAGTGCGCTCCCAATAACCTTCTTATATACACAAGAATCATATTCATTTTTGAATGAAATCATATACCATTATGATCTCATCAAAACTTTGGTTCCAAGAACACAATGCTTGCTTCAATCCATAAATTGATCGATTTAACTTGCAAATCTTGTTTGCATGTGTTGGCACAACAAAACCGTCAGGATAATGTAAACATCCTCCAAAAGGTTTTCGTTAAGGAAAGCGGTTTTGACGTCCATTTTCCATATATCATAAATAAAATATGCAGCATTAGCAAGCATTATCCAAATGGATTTAATCATGGAAACATGTGAAAATTTTCGTCGTAGTCAACACTATGTCGTTGATGATATCCTTTCTGTACAAGCCTATATGTGTACATAAGTATGTTGCCATCAACCAGTGTCCAAACTTGGTTGGTAAACATTGAATCCATTTCGGATATCATGGCACTTTGCCATAAAAGGAGTCGATACATTGTATCACTTCCTCTTACGTGATTGGTTCGTCTTTCTCAATAAGATTGATATCTACATGAGGTGAGATCAGAAACCCATAGATCCTAGGTTGTTTTCTGACTCTCTCTGAGCTACATAGTTCTTGTGTATTCAAAGATTATTGGTACAGTTTCATCCCTGATGAACTGTTGGTGTTCCGTGAGGACTCGGTGCCTATAATAGTATTACTCTAATTTTCACCGAGTTTTACTTTCCTCCCACTTACCACTGTATATCGGAATTCCTCTTAGGAAAACCGCCTAGAGAGCAACAATTACATTTTTCTTTTGTGAGTTGTATAAGTACTATACTTTGGTTTCCCTAGGACAACCTACAAATAGACACTTATCCGATTTGGGATCTAGTTTGGTATCATCCAAACATTTAATTATATGCCCAGCATCCCCAAATCATCAGGAATGAGAAACCCGGTTTCTTTCATATTCATATCTAATATGAAGTCTGTCTAAAAGATTTTTATGAAACCTTATGCAAAATAAGTATTACACTGTTTAATGTGTATCCTCAGAAGGAAATTTGTAGCTCAGAGCGACTCATCATTAACCTTACCATGTCCAACAAAGTTTGGTTTCCTGTTCGGACACACCGTCAAATTGAAGTATCACGGGAAGAGTCTACTGTGAAAGAATATCATACTCTTTCAAGTAATCTTGAAACTCATATGTTCAAGTATCTTACACTATTGTATGACCGTAATTTTGTAATACTTTTACCGGTCTGTTTTCTTACTTCGTGTCGAAACTCTTCGAATTACTCAAAAGTTTCTGACTTGTGTTTCATAAGATACACATAACCGTAACGCAATGCCACATCCGTAAAGGTTACGAAGTATTCATATCCACCTCTAGCCTAGCTAGACATGGGCCCACTTACGTCACTATGGACGAAGGCTAACAGATCGGTGGCACTTACACTTTTACCAAGTAAAAGGTGTTTTAGGCATTTTTCCGAATAAACTAGATTTGTAGACATCATTTGAATTAGAATCAAATTCTTCATAGTATCTATTCTTCGAATTGTGGATATACGAGTCTTGTTAATGTGTCCCGGACAACAATGCCACTTTTAAGTCTCAAAAGAATTATAAAGTTTGAGTTTTTTTTGTCATTTATATGTTTGATATTCATTTATATTCTAAATATAAATACTGTTATTCACATCTAATATGCTATCTCAATATTATCTTTATAAACACAGAGATAATGTTCCTAGTCAACTAGATACATTATAACAGTCACCTAATTTAAGTACATGCCTAAATGGTAGTTGCAAAACTTAGGTTCCCACAGCCAAAACAACGACTATCGTCCCATTTCCAACTCATAGGTCGATCTCAACTGAAGCCAGTCTTCTGCTAATCAGCAGATTCTGCACATCAGTATAATATTTATGTACCCACATCCAGTATCTAAATCCAATTTTAAAACCAGCAATGGACATGTTATAACAAATATACCTGAAGTCGGAGCCTTGCCCGTCTTCACTTCCTTCATGTCTGCCTTTGTCCATACGGCAGTCACGCTTCCAGTGACCCAGTTTGCCACAGTTTAGGCAGACATCTTGGGATATGTCATTTCTCTTCCTAGAAGACTATGACAATTTTGCCTTTGCCGCTATTTCATATCCCTAGAAGCCTTCGGCCAAGCCTTGACCTTCTGGGATGTTGAAGTAAGATGTGTCTTACGCTTCTTTTCCTTTTGCAAGCTCTGGCTTTGTCTTTTTGAGCATAGCCATTAACTCTCCAAGAGTTTTCTTTTGCAATTAGTATATCTAAGATCTAAGAATAGATATATGAAAGATCCTTAAATTTCAATATCATACTATAAGGATCTAATCCTTAGTTCTGACGAAGAAATTAAGGAGTCTTTGCGGCAAGCATAACGGATTGAGCACTAAAGTTATCATCACCATGAGTCTTCCAAAGCTCATGCTGCACTATTTTCTCAACTCTGGGCTCAGGCCCGAGATGTCACTCTATCAAATAAAGTAATTTCTCGGCTCCCTGGAGTATCCTGAGGTTCTATTCCCAATATGAAAATTAAAGCCGTAAAAGACATTTTTCACCTAGGATTATGTCATTTGACGCTAATCTTTCCAGTTATAATGATTGCTATAGTCCAACTATCCAATCAACGATTTCGGGTACAATCGAATATAATGATTATTATAGTCTAACTATATAATCAACTACCATTTGATTGGTTAAATTCAAATATATTGATTACTATAATCCAATTATATAATCAACTATAAATGAAGTAGTTTGAATACAGTTCAACTGTTTAATTAAAACAACAATTGAATATTAGTCCAACTAATATATTTATAAATTTTTTAATGACGAAAAATGAAATGAGCGCGTATTGGCAAGTATCTAAATGAAATTGAAAATTTAATACTTGCCTCCCACTATTTTTTGGCGAGCCTCTAACCCTCTGTGGAGTACTCGGGAAACCTAGTTTCCTAGTGGGCTAGGATCCCGTTAAATAACACACAACTTTGACTTTGGCCAACAAATTTTATGAAACTTAACAAGGTAGATCTCTAAGATCAATTGGATCTCATCCAATTCCTAGATCCAGTAGGTGGACTTCCAAGTCCGAAACATGTATCCAATATATGTCAATATATCTGATATATTCCCTAACATTTTTCTCTGAATCAACTAAGCTTTGTCTTTGGCTCAACAAGTTTAATGAAACCAGTGAAGCATGACCCATTGACAGTGGGAAAGCTTCGTAATCGAGGTCGATGAACAAGAAGTGACCTTGACTTTGGCCACTAAATCACAACTTGCCCAAGGCGTATGATATGGAACATAGCTTTCATGATTC